>CAJVPP010003584.1:0-11268 GCA_910592005.1 Funneliformis mosseae | reverse complement strand
GTAATTTAATAAAAAAATTAAGTTTTTTTTAAATTTATCGGGTGGTCCTAAACTTTTGGCCAGGGAGTGTATATATACCACATTGTATAAAAAAAAAAAATTTGCAGATCGTTCTAGATTTAGCTTTACATGTTAAAAAGGCCTTGCCTGTTGTACATTATTGTGAGGTACTTAGTTGTAGTGGCGGAGAAGACTATTGCATTGGGCATGAGAGAAATTCCTTAGTGTAAACGAGTTTTGAGGAAACGTGATGTTACCAGCAGATGGTAAAACACCATCCATATTGGGGAATTCGCGAAATTCATCGGCATCGCGAGACGCGTTGCCATTATTAGTTCTTGCCATACTTGTTTGACAACTACAGAAAAGTTAATCATAAGTTTTGATATATTTTCAAAATAATAACGAGGCTTTCATAACCACCTCACGTCAAAAAGAGAATAAATAGTGCCATTTGGTGCACAAGCATTGGCTATGGCTTGATATATGGCGCCATTTGGTGCATAAGCATTGTTGATTCCATTGGTTATGGCTTGATCTATCGCGCCATTTGGTGCACAAGCATTGTTGATGGCATTGGTTATGGCTTGGTCAGCAATACCTCCATTTGAGAAAGCCATTCTGGAAAAATAACTTCCAAACTATTCTTACCGCGTGTTGTCACAAGCGAGTGAGAGTATTCTCTCCACGCACCGAGTTCAGTATCTGTCACAGTTCCTAGATATACTGTTAAAGCACATTTCTCAATTAGATACGAAGAAGGACTGTGTCTTGCACTATGAGACCTACCATTGGCTATAACTAGTTTATACATCAAACGGTCTAATTGACCTAATTCTTGGTGAGTTGGTGGATTAGAAGGTTGAGTTGGCACCACTTCTCTTGGTATATTTGTTGGTAGGTTCGGTTGTTGGGCCATTTTTATTTTGGAGAAAAAGAGGAAGAAAGAGAGAACTCGAGATTGAATAGACGTGTTTAATGTATAGTGGCGGTCTGATGACAAATCTTAATTATTTAATAAACTCGCTTGACTATAAATTTGATCATATTTATTATATATAATTTTTTTATTTCTTTTTAGAGAACGTTACTAACGTTTCATTTTTGTTTTATTTTCAGGAACAACGGACAGGCGGAACAGCACTTGGACTGGTAATTGAACTTTAAATAAAAGAGGTCTTCTTTTTTTTTTATTGAAACACTACTAACGTTTTTTTTTACGCTTTATAGGAACGGGATCTCAAATTAAAATGTGTATTACTAACGTATAAGGTTACTTCTTTTGTAATTTTAACATGAGGTTTGGGATGTGTACTTTCAACTACATGAGAATGTTACAAGATCAATCATCTCATTTAAAAACATATTACTCGATATTAGTTCTTTTAAAACAAATACAAAGTTACCTTTATTCAGATATAAATTCGGATATTATCATGTTGTAGAGTCCGATAATATACAATAAGTTGATTTTTTATATATATAGTTATTTTTTATCAAAAATTTTCTTTCAAAGGGTATTGTTTGATTTATTTGTAATTTGAGATTATCTTAATAATATTTTATTTTTATATAAAATTGATTTACTTTTTTAATCAAATCATTGCAATTATTTTTTTTTTCACTTTTTAATTTTATCATTATTATTAAAATAATAATCTTATTAAAAACTATAATAGGATTAATATAAGATTAAAAATACCAATTTTACTATAATTGTATAAAACTTATTGTTATATATTGATGTAGGTAATTCAGTTTCTAATATAAAAGATTTTAATATTTTTAATTATATTTAATTGGAATTTATTTTTTAATATTATATTATCTTTTTATATTAAAAGATCTAAATTTTTAAATATTATTTTTAATATAAGGTAAAATAAATTTCAATAGGTTTATATTAGTAATCATTATTATTTAAATTTAAAATTGGATACCAGTCAGGTGACATATCCGATGATCTGCATGTCAAAAATAATCTATTATAAGATCGAATCGACAACTTGCATTATCATAATAAAAATACCCAAAATCATATAGATAAACATAAATATACAATCTTTCAGATCTATTTTACCAACATTAACCTATAGTACTACAGTTAATAAAATGGATCTACTTATAATTCGGAGATGATTACTTTATTTTCAGTTTTATTTTTTCCATAATTGCTTTCTTTTACGAGAATCTTTTGAACTAATATTAGCAAATTTTGAATAAATTTGGTTAATAAAGGATACTAGCTCTTCTTTTAACTTTAATTTTGCAGAAAGAGATGTCCAGTAGGATACCACATGTGATATAATTATATCACATGTGGTATCCCACTTACTCTAGATTATAGTATCATATATAATCTAAATATTACATATAATCTAAATATCATATATAATCTGAATACTACATATAATCTAAATGGTGTGGTCTAACTACCACATATAATCTAAATGATATAATCTAAATACTTTATATAATTTAGCATTTTATTATTTCTTATATCACTTTTACATTCTAGTTATGTCTTTAAATCTTTCTTGATATTCGTGTTTTTTATGTTAATATACTTTTTATTACCACATTATAATCTAAATTCAAAGCATAAAGCCATTAAATTGTATATGAATTTATTCTATAGTATGACAGGTCAAAGTGATTTCCTATTCTATAAACTTAAACTCGCCAGAAATGTTACTTTGACTAGACGAGAAAATATCAAACTTGTTACAGAATTCGTGAAAAAGAAAGGTTTTGGAATAAAATATGGTGATACTGATTCTTTATATCTCACTTGCCCAGATTTTTATT
This sequence comes from Funneliformis mosseae, assembly GCA_910592005.1. Taxonomy (NCBI): domain Eukaryota; kingdom Fungi; phylum Glomeromycota; class Glomeromycetes; order Glomerales; family Glomeraceae; genus Funneliformis; species Funneliformis mosseae. The sequence goes on along the minus strand of CAJVPP010003584.1, from coordinate 8,460 downwards.
ATGAGAAATTTGATCTAACTTATGATGTTAAAAAAGGCGTAATCTTGAAACTAGAGTATTAGACCGAAATGATTGAAATTACTATGGTTGTAATGGAGAAATTGCGCAATAAAGTAAACACCTTTCTTAGACTAAAAACTAGATCAGATTATCTTAAAATAGCATATAAAGAAGTATTATTCTCAGTAGTATTCATAGGGAAGAAAAATATTTTAGCATTCCCCATGAAAATATTCTAAATTTCAAACTGAAAGAGCTTTTTATAAGAGAAATCGATACTGTGAAATAGGGTAAATCCCAAGTTTTCAGAACTATAGGGGATAGGATTATGTCAAAAGCTATGGATATTAACAATGATCGATCACTTCATGATATTGTTGAAGACGTTCTCAAAGATGCTATAACCAATCCCAAGTAATGGAATTTCGAGCAGTTTATAGAAACTGATACATGAAAACCTAATGTGAATAACTAAAGTGTTCAGCAATTATAGGACAAATAAGGAAAAAATATGAGAGTAGAATTCTAACATTAAGTGAATACTTTAGTTATATAGTGACCTATCAGACACGACTTTTGATTCACATGACAGGAAGTTAAACTCAACTAAAGGCGACAAAATGGAATTTGTAAATATAGCTAAGGAATTAGATAAGAAGTTAGATTTATATCATTATTATGAAAAAACTATCATTGGTTTTTATGTCTAATTTATCATGTATGAGAAGAAATACAAGCCCATTTCTACAAATGGAATCATACAAATTAAAGATCCAGATGAGAAATATATGTAGATTAATAATTATGCTTAAAAATAGGCTAAATTGTAGCTTAAGGGATTTGTTAAAGAGAATATTATAGTGAATAGTATTATTTTCTAAACAATAATATTCCGCAGAAATGCTTATAAATATGCCTATAGAAATGCGATCAAAGAAGCATAAAAAATGTTATATCAAAAGATAAGTAGTTTTTATGAAATATTTCATAGTGAATGGCTTAGCTATGAGATTTTCATGATAAATAACCCTGTTGAGATATTATAAGAGAAATTTATAAAATGCGCTAGAAGAATTTTAAAAGATAAAAACCTCTCAGTAGATGACGAAATAAAGGAAAAAATATGCTCTAATTTTGCTTAATATCTTAGCAAGTTTGTAAAGTGTATTAAAGAGTATAATTTATTCTTTCACAAATTGGTCTATTATATGCATTATAAAGAGCATGTATCGATTTCAGAAGAAATCAGCCCAGTTTCATCTATACGAAAAAATGAGATAATTGCTAACTTACTTGCCTTACCTCACATATCAGAAATTGAGATGCTAGATAACATTAGTAATTTATAGTATTTCTATCTTGAGAATGTAACTGAGCTGAAGACGCTAAAGCAAAACACTTAAATAGATTATATTATTAAGTATTCTAGTGGAGGTGTGGCAATTTCAGCTAAGAAAACTTATAATATTATTTATGATCGCATATTTTTTCTTGTGCAATAATACTAGCTAACTTCAATTTTTATTTTTGAACTTCCAGCCTCTAATTATACAACCCAGCCTTGAAAATGCCTGGAGATGAAAAAAAAAATTTTGGATAGAAGAATACTCAGTATTACTTTTTTTCATGAATTCTAGTATTTTCTGATCACAAGCCATATAACTGTTCAGGTGTAATCATCTCATATAAGACAACAGTTACACAACTTATTAAAAATTTTTTTATATAGTTTAAAATACAGTTTCAGAGGTCTTACATTAGGCAATTCTTGCAATGAATCATAGGTAAATAAAATAGGTAAACTTGAAACTTTAGCACTGTGTTGTAATAATGACTGTTGAATCTAACAACTTTTATAATACGAATTAATCCAGCAAAAACATGTCTGAATAGAAGCATTATATGGAATGTAAAACAATTGAATCAACAAGATTCCATCTGTTGAAAGGAAATAAATGGAAAGAAGTTAAACTAAACAACTTAGTGAAGTTAACGTGAACAGAAGGTGTTGTTTTATGTAATATTTACTATATGAATTTGGTAGAAAATCCTTTAAAAAGACCTAAAAAAAAAGGCTATGGTTGAAGAAAAAGCCATGGATGAAGAAGCTACAAATGAAGAAGCCACAGTTGAAGAAGGGTAAATACAAAGATTGAGCTTACTAGAGCTATCAAAGCGATGGCAAAAATCTTTTATGATAGAGAATATTTAAAGAAAGAAGGTCTGATCTATGAATTTGATAAAATACGAAGTTTGCTTCAAGGGATTGAGCTGAACTTGAAGGATTTTTTTAATCAACTTTATTTAGTAGCTTGACCACTCGAACGTAACAAGCAAATAATGAACTGTATGAAGAAATTAATGGTGTTCATATATTACTTCCTTACTTCGCTAAATAATACTAAAATTAATTTCTTTAAATTTGACTTCACACTCTATTTAGATTCAATAGATACAAATAATAAAAGCTTGAATACAATGGCAAATCTTGGCGTGACTATGACATCAAGAACGGTAGATTGCAAGAAGAAAAAAATTTTAGATTTGCATAGAAAATATATAGAAAATGTCCTTGTGAAATATTTAGAATAGGCTTTCGTGTTGAATATCGATGATTATCACAATATTCATGTTCAACAACAACCTGACATTACTAGTATATCTTGGGCAGCATATATGGCAACAATCATAATGAATCCTTGCCTATGTTAGCGATATCGCATGATGAGACACTTAATCTGAAAATCATTGACAAAGAGTTAATTACGAAGCATCTTAATAACTGATTTATCATAAATCTTAATATTTCTTATAATGATCATATGCGAGACTATAAAGTTAAAGAATATTCTGATGATGAGCTTATGGATAGACTGACATTGTACAGTTACAATGATAGGTTAGTGGAAAAAAAGACAAATCAGCATGTACAGAATGCTATCCTCTTCGATTTCGTTGAAAGTAATTTGAAAGACGTGAAAGATTATACAAAAGCTCTTTGAATTGTATATGATCAAGAATCAATACAATTGTACCTTTCTAACTATGCAATTCCCATTGTTGCAGACTGGCCTGGTCAGTTCTTCATTCGTAAAGCCATTACACACCAGCTTCTTCTCAACAATGAAATGATTCCTTCATTTGTGATAGCATTTTTGCCTATTATGAATCCTCTCTATGTGTTTTTGAATGGTCGTAAACTTGTATTTATGAAAAATTCATTTTTATTTAACAATATTTATAAAGAAATATTCAGCAAAAATAAGGATCTTGGTAAGAAGCTATGGCTATGGTGAATTGATTTAATGCTTCATATTATGCGCATGGCGTGGCTTGATATAGTTGACATTACTTATTCTAAGTTTAGTCATACATGCAAAAATATTGAATTCTTATATTTAACTGATCTTTTGAGCAATTTAATTCCTTTAGTCCTTGATGTTTACGCAATTCACCATCGAAAAGGTAATTGGTCAGCCTATGAAGAAGCTTGTATGCACTGCTTATAGATGAGGGACGAAACCCCTTAATAACAGTCGAAACTTAGACGAAACTATATTAAAATCATAATAAGGGATACGACGAAACCCATTCGATACGACGAAAGCCGAAACTGTCAAAACTATATTAAAAACATAGAAAAGAGTATGACGAAATTATTTTGAGGAGGTTTCGGCAGGCATCTATAGCACTGCTGGAATGATCTTTTTCTTCAATTTGATTAAAGGAATTATAAATGTGCTCTTTTAATGTTCTTCTTTGATATATTTTATTGAATGAAGACAAATCACCTGATGATCAATATGGTTACTAACCACCTTACTTCTTTAAGCGATTGTCCTATAAAATTATTTATAGCATCATTCGATGATGTACAGCTAAGTTTTTTACTGTACAGCAATTGCAGAAGGAGGCACGTTTTATTTTTTAGCATCAAGAGGATGATACTTTTTGACAAAATTTTGTGAATTCTGTAAAATATTTGTATATACCAAAACAATTGTATATACTTTCCCAAAAGTGTGTCATATTACTTTTAGATACATTTACGAAGATATATCAAGTATGATATCAGTATCCTTTGGTTGTTAAGACTTCATCTAATAGAATTAATTCGTACAAGTTGTCTTCTTTAAGTTACGAAATAACTGATCGTTACCTTTCTAGAGGTTTTATTACTTCTAAAAAACCCTTTACAACCGTCTTATATGATTACTTATATTATGATTATACTAACCATTTGGATGATTATAGCATTCTCGCATATGGGCATGGTTACTATAGCCATTGCCTACAAAGATGTCAATCTAAATGTTTGATATGTTTAGACTATCTTCGGATTGAAATTAAAAAGAATATCGATGTCATAAAAGAAAATATGATGAAAAAATTAAATAAAAGTGAATTCATTGATGAGAATAATGAAAGTACAGTCAATAATGATTTGGATAATGTTGAAATGGTAACAGATGATATAGCAACAATGAAAAATTTATTAGAACACGCAAAAAGATCATTTCTTGAGTTGTAATTTTTTTGTTTTTATTAAATAAATTTGTTACATTTGTTAAGCATATATATATAAATTAATCATTCATATTTTATTTTAACTAATATCTTAAATATCTTTATTATATCTTAAACATTGATATTTATAACTTCTATATAAATAATTTTTGCATATTTACATTTAAGACACACAATAAATGATTTTTTGATTTTTTTATATTATCAAAATTCGTGATTTTGATTGGTCAATTGATTTTTATATTATAAAATTCATGATTTTGATTGGTTAATCAATGATTACAAGAGTTGAAATTTTGTATTACTAGGACAGTCCCTTCTGAATAATTGGTTAGTATAATGCATTACGGTTGATGCAGTTAGATTAGTTAGCCAAAATTGAAGACGAATCCATTCTTCACATGAAAGTTTAATGTTTAATGGCAATAATGAATTATATTTGGCTTCTAATCTTTTATTATAGTTTCATGAAGATCACGAATTGAAATAGCCAATGGCATATACAAAGTTAATCCTTATCATCAATCATCAACTGCTAGAATATTCTATTATATTTAGAATTAAAAGTAAATAATATATTATATAAAAATAATAATTAATAATAATTCACAAATAATAAATTACTTCATTAAAATATGCATTCATTTTATTCTAAAAGATATTGAACTCCTTGCCTTTAAAGCTATTGTTAATTCACAAATCAACAATTATTGATAGATCTTCAAGCATAAGCATTTATTTGTAATTGATCTTTAATTTCTTTGCAAATAGAATTTGATATTGTAGAAGTGTTACTAGTTAAATTGTAATATAAGGTGTGAAGCATAGCTAAAGTAACCTTTTAATAAGAGAATACTTTAAGGCAAATAAATGTATATTTATTAATTTAATTAATATAATTAAATAAACTTATAAATTTTAATTTATACCTTATTTAATACATTTTTTCTCATTTGACAAGTAAAATACTTTGGTAAGTTTTCTTAAATTATTGCTATTATACTGCATTTTCTGTTTCTGACCGTTGATCTACTAACAATGAAATTTTTTATATATAATTAAGAGTATTAAGATAGTTGTCTTGATGATACTGATAAATTATTATAGGAAAATTAAGTCACAAATCTTTAATATAATAATACTTTTATATCAAATCAAATGGAACATATTCTTCAAGATCAAAAACTTATAATCGTTTTTTTCAAGCAAAAAGTCTAATAGGTTTTGATATTTGTTATTAATGTTTTGAGATCCTTCAATAGTATATACTTGCAAATTTTGATTGAAATCTTATATTATTAAATTATTATTATGACGAACATTCATTTCAAAATTAACTCCTTGTAAATATTTTACATATTTTCTCACTATATTTGTTAATTTAAATACTTGTGAAATGAAATCAATTCACTTTATTTCACTTGTTCATAGTTGTCCGATTGAAAGTTCTAATGATTGTGCTAAATGCTCAAGCTTTTCTTTTTCAAGTGATTTTTTTTATGATGTCCAGTAAAATAAAAATTATTATAATACTTATCACATTGATATAAATTTAATTCTTTAAAAATATCTGAAATATTTAATGAATGAGCAGTTAATGTGCTATGATGTGAATCGATATACTAAAAAAGAGTTACAAGATAATTCACAAATATTTTTACAAAGCTTTCTTGATTTTCACTCTAACCACCCTTTTGTTTTTTTTTTAACAATGCTATAATATCATTATATAAAACATCTTTTTATGTATTTTCTTTTTTTATTGATAGAAAATATAGTTAATAAGCATGTTCCATTATAATATCAAATGCAGTTTATCCTACCAGTTGTGTTGATTGTGATAGATCATTAAATTCTTCAGTTTGTACAATAAATCATATATATTTTAATCCTAACTCTAACATTAAAGATATTTCATCATAGAATCCTTCTTTGAGATAGTTCCACTTATCATCACTTTTTCCTACATAGACTTTTACATCCCAGTTGCCAAATATGCCTTCAATAGTTGCTTCATATATTTCGCCAAATATACATATGCTTTCAGCTACTTTAATAATTTGCTGACCGATGATATTTTTTTGTCCCTCATTAACACTAACAAAAAAGTGTATCATATTTAAAAGTTAGGAAAGGTGACTCACAAAATTTATGATAATGATTAAATTTGATGAAATTGAATAAGAAAAGATGTATCAAATGCAAATTGTATGTAAAAAAAAATTTTCCATTTTTTTACGCAGCACTTTACTATGATTGAACATATTAAAACTTGATAAAGTTTTGCAAAAGAAGGATTTTAGGCTTTATATAAAAACGGGTTGTGATACACACATAGTACATATTATATGCATTCTTTAAAAATTGAACACAAAATCGTGATAATCAACATTTATTTTATAGTAATTATATATAAACTTTTTTAATAACCGTCATGTGAAAATTCAATTATATCTAAGGTCTATATATAAATATTAGTATTGTTCAAATCTATTTCAAAAACTGAAGGAGAGGAGGGGGGTTATATTAAACAAACCTTTTAATTAGTCTGGCCTAATAGCAAGAAAATCAAAAATTCAATTGCTAAATTCTCTTTTAAATTATCATGTAACTTTTCTGACATTTTTAACTAGTTTTTTTAATAGACTTTTAAGTGAAATTTTTAAAAAAAAATTAGTTATCTTAAATATCAAATGAAAGCAACGCTAAAAATTCACAAATATTCTTAATTATAAATATATCACTAAAATCACCACTTTTTTTGTTTCAATTATTATTATTATAGCATTTCCTCTCTTAGCATTTAGTTTAATCAAATAATAGCTAGCTTATCTCAAAAACTTAGACTATTTTCATCATTCTGAAAACTTTTATCAAATCTTAATATTATTGGTCATACAGAATGTCATGAAAAAAGACTAGAGAAAAAACAGATAATTGAAGTTGACCCAATGAAAAGATTATAAAACCTAATATCTGGAATCTAGTAGTTATTGATAACATTGACTTTAAAGAAAAGACTTTCAAATATGATAATATTTTTGATACCATTCGTAACAGTTTTCATATAACTCTTAGAATGGCATTTTAAATTAAAATACTGATATCTTTAGACGAAAACCCTAATGATAAAAAAACTATTACTTCTCCAACTGGACTTTTTGGTATGAATAATATGACAAGGGACATGTTAGATATATTTGATGAAATTGTAGATGATTTTTTTGATTTTCATATAAATGAAAGTGAACAATTCGTTTATAATAAGAATTTTGATATGATAACTATTTATTGTAAAATTTTAGAAAGAATAGAATATGGATGCTCTGGAGATTCACTAAATATAGTATTATTAGATGTAGGAGAAATTCTAAACTCAGATGAAAAAATATTTCAATCTACAGAAATATATGTAAATAATTTAAATTTACATACACAAGAATATTTAGATGTAATAGCAGATGAAGCAATTTTTAGGAGACTTATGAAGCAACGCAAGCAATGGCTATATTTTCATCTAATCCTTAGACAATAGCACACTTCAAAAGACATGTGTAGTGTATTGATCATTTTATTTTCAAGTTATGGAATTTTTGATCTGGCTTAAGAATTAGGTGTAAAATTTTTAGATAAACTGAATAAAGTAGTTGATTATTATTCAATAGTACGCGTTTTAGAATTAATTTGGAGTGCTATTATTATTGCTATTCGAATTTATCTAAAAAATAATAATTTACATAAATGTAATGTGATAAATTCAGATAGTGATACAAATCTATAATATACTAAAAAAATTTGTGTGAAACCGTAACGTTTAGATTATTAATTTATATGTGTATAACAGTCACGTTTAGATTATTGATTTATACGTGTGCAACCATCCTTTTGAAATGAATTAAATAAACAAATGTGCAACCTTCCCTTTTGGATAAC
>CAJVPP010003583.1:0-11271 GCA_910592005.1 Funneliformis mosseae | reverse complement strand
GCAACTAAATGAACATCTTGATCTACGTGATTATCAAAGGCAATAAAATTGACATCTAAGGATTTACATAATTGATCAATGACAATAAAATGGACAAAATGATCTTTATAGAAGATCTACATGACAATAAAATTGACTTCCTATTCTACCAATTAAATCTATCTAAAATTTTACCCGTCACAATGTAATTTTATTTTATAGGTTGAAATATATTTTCTTCAGTTATATGAAAGTGGTTAATAGAAAAAAGAAATCTACAAATTTTAGGTAATTTTAGTTATTAAGTTAGTTTTGTTCACATGATTATGATTAGCAAAGTGAACCAATAAAAAAATATTTGACTAAAAAGTGAATATTTTTCTTTTTTCTATCTGCCTTCATATCTATTCAGTTTTATTAATTCTTTTAATCAATTCTTATTATTATTAATATAATCCTTTTACAAATTATTTTTTTTTATTATATTATTTTTAACTTATTAATAAAAAGTTTAAGATAAAAATATTTGAAAATTATTCCTTGATCTTTTTCTATTTTGAGGCAAATGTTGAGTTACTAGTTAATTTTTGTGTTTTGCAATGATGATGATGATCAGTTAAATAGTAGTTAAATCTGATAGATCATTACAAATTAAACAGTAATTTTGATTATTTTAATTATTTATTAACATAAGTAATAATAATATTATTATGATGACTTAAAATTATATAAAGGTTAAAATTAGTTAATTTTAATTAGTTAAAGAATTTTTTTAACCAGTTAAAATAGATAAATTTAACTTTAATTAAAATTCAATTTCTGATTAAATTTATAATACTAACCTATATTATTTTTAGCTAGTATTAATCACAAATCATACTGTGCCTTAGATAATTTTAATTATGCTAAAAATCATAAAAGTGATACATGTTAAACATGTAATATATGTATTATTTGATTGACTTTATAATACATATATTGAATAGTTTACTTTTTATTATAAATATTATATAGTCTTCTTTTATTATTTATATTATATTATCTAGTTTTTATTATAAGTATCATTTATATTTATCAAAAAGTATAGTATAATACTAATTAGCAATTTTATATTAATAGACTTGTAAATTGACCTTAAATACCTTAAATCGATAGAGTTTTGCTTAGAGATTGAGATAAGTCTTAGGATTAGCCTTATAAACTCTTTAAGTTAATAAAGTTACTATTTTACACTTTCAATCTTCTTCTTGTTTCTATCATAGGATTAATTGTGATAATCTACTATACAAGTAAATCATGATAATAAATTGTTTTATTTATTAATTGTTTAATTTCTTTTAGGAAAGATCTTTGAGATAATTGTGATATTTAGTTTATTAGTTTTGTTAGCTTAGTTTTGAAATGATTCCAGGTCTAACACCAGTTAATTAACTGATTGGATAATGAATATTTTAACCAGTTATTAATCAGTTAAAGAATTTTTGGCTATTTTTAACCTTTAAATTATAAAGAGAAGTTCATTATCATTCTTTTTTTATCATTTATATTAAATTCTTTTTTAAAAAAATGGAAGAACCACTTTTTAAGAACTATGAAAAAGGTAAATTATTTGCATTTTTGTAATAAGTTTAATAATATAATTTAACTAATCTTTATATTTAAGTAAATTAAATTGATATTACAAAAAAGTGAAAAAGAATAAATTAATTAATTACTCGCTAGAAGTTTTTTGGGATATTTTAATTATATTAATTAACCCTTTAGAAAAATACAGACAAGCCTGGATAAAAATTATAAAAGTTTTATCTTTAGCTTCTAAAATCTATAATTTGATGACCAAATTTAAAATTTAAACTAATAGTTAACAATGGGAATTATTACAGTTAATACAATAAATACTTTTCATAATTGCTATTTTATAATTATATATTTTATTATAAGTTACTAGGAATTAATAAATGTAATAAATGTATAAAAAAAAGTATTGTTTATAGTTTATTTATTAGTGTAGCTAATTTTTATATAAACTCTGAGATATCACAAAAAAGACCGTCTACATCATATGGGTGAGCACGATAATACTAATTTATAATTAATGCTACTAAAAAAAATTTATTATACAATAATTATTATAGCAAGAAAATATTTTGAGAAAGGGTTGAAATTAAGTCTAAAGAAAGCTAAATAAAATTGGTGGTATTGCTAGTACTTTAAATTCCAAATCTCAAATATCTTTCCACCAGACTACAACTGAACATAAATTTTTTTTTTAGCTAACTTAATCAGTTTGATGATATATATATTATTATATATAATTGCTAAAATTAATAAAGTTAAATTGATCATTTAAGACAAAAAAGTAAAATGATTTATTGATAAAATAAATAAGTATGCATTTTTTAAATATTCAGGACAGATTGTCTTTAAAGAAACGGGTAGATTTGGTAACTTTCTTATTTGAGTATTTTCGCAGTTTAGATAAATTAAGGAGTGAGGTAATGTTGGTAAGCTAGTAATCTGAGTGTCACAACACCGGAGTACTGTTAAGGAGTTAGGCAAAGTTGGTAAACTTGTTATTAGTGTTCCAGAGCAATGGAGTTCCATTAACGTGTTAGGTAATGTTGGTAAGCTTGTTATTCGAGTGGTATAAAACCGGAGTACAGTTAAGGAGTCAGGCAAAGTTGGTAAGCTTGTTATTAGAGTTCTAAAGCAATGGAGTTCCATTAGGGAGTTAGGTAAAGTTGGTAAGCTTGTTATTCGAGTTTCAGAACAGTCAAGATAGGTTAAGGAGTTGGGTAAAGTTGGTAGGGCAGTTATTGAAGTATTATAACAATAAAGTTTTGTTAAGGAGTTAGGTAAATTTGGTAAGCTTGTTATCTGAGTTCTATAGCAACGGAGTTCCGTTAAGGAGTTAGGTAACGTTGGTAAGCTTGTAATTCGATTTTTAAAGCAAGAGAGTATTGTTAAAGAGTTAGGTAATGCTGGTATGCTTGTAATTCGAGTAGAACAGCAATAAAGTTCCATTAAGGAGTTAGGTAATATTGGTAAGCTAGTTATTTGAGAATAATTACAAATGAATTTCTCCAATTTTCGATATCTTTCAAATCCGCCTAAGGTGTTGTTCAATATGTTATTAGAATAAAAAATTGTTAAACTAACAATATTATCATCATAGAATAATAATTCAAGATTTTTGATTCTCTTTTCTAATTCATTAATAATTTCTTGCTTGGTTTTGGATACTTCTTCTCTACCTTTAATCTTTTCTTCTAAATTATTAATATTGACTTTGGTTTCATCTTTTCGCTCTATAATTTTTTCTTCTAAATATTTGAACTGTGAATATAACCCTTCGTTACTTTGCTCTAATTCCTTAATTCTCGTTTCCAATCCTTTAAGGGATTTTTTAAAATTGTTCTTGAAAACCATTTTTTTTTTTTTTTATTTTGTTCGGATTGAGCTTGATAGAAAACTCACTTTTATTCAGCCTCGTTTCCATCTGTAAATTATTTCCATAAATAGTCTAGTATATCGGCTTCTTGTCTTACAAATAAGGTAATTTTGTTTTCTGAAAATCATTTAGCTTATTATATACTCAACCTTTTGAAAATCGTAACGGAACTTAATTTTTCTTGAGGGAAATTTCTTACAACATTTCTACAAAACTTTCAAATGAATGTGATGTGGAGGAAATAACGAAAAAAAATAGTCATTAATTACCCTTATTTAAATGACGAAAATCACCCCGATTTCGTAAGTACCAGATGAAAATCATAAAAAAAAAATTGTTTATAATTTCGAACGAGAGAGAGGTGTTGATAAATTTCTTTGACAGGTTATAATTTAAATCAATTCTATCAATATACTGCGTGTAAGAATGCAAGTTTATTAATCGGACATCCATGAGTAAAAGGATCGAAAAGTCTCACAGAGAATTAACTGCGCCTTCTTAGGAGACTAATTGTCCGGAGCGAAGCTAAGGACAATTTACTGTACAGTCAAACAAGAATTTGTGTTAACCCGGCATATTCCTGCCATTCATCCAACACGTCAATTTCCTTCACTACCCCTGCTTAATTTTTTTTTGTTACACCTGATTAATCCTGCCTTTTTAATAGAGACGAACTTTAACGGTTCCCGTTTTCCTAGTTTTATAACATCTGAGACATAATCCATTTCCACTGCTAACACACCCCGCTGTCCAAATCTTCTGAAGCGTAACAACCTGAAAGAGGTACTAAAGGAAAGAAGACGCAAGTTCTTAAAAAAAAAGGCATAGAAAATAAATTTTAGATCACTGCGATTCGAAGCGACCTTACGTGCACGAAACTCCCTCAAAAAATAAATCTGAATCACCGGATAAAAAGCTGAATCATTAGGAATGCTCTAAAATAAAGTTTCAATCGTTGATAGCTTTTCATTCTAAATATTGATCGTATATAAATAAACCAGAAGTCAATCCCGTGATACATGTATGTCATAGAATTCTCTTCATTGACTTCGCACTATACCCATCAATGTTCGCAATGTTTTTGTATTAGAAAGAAAAAATTTATATATCGAATATTTTCTATATCTTCTTTTATATTTACATATGAAAGTTTAGGCGCTTTCATTATTCAGTAGGGGTTCTGAAGATGAGATAAATTTAGGAATGGATCGGTCCTGGTAAGACCGGCCTTAGACCGTTTAATGGACCGGTCCTTGCTGTTTTCGATCCATATTCTGAGGATCGGGCCGGACCGGTCCTTAATTATTTATAGCAAATATTGTAAATTAAGGTTTAATTTTATAAAATATTGTTTTATTATAAATTATAGAGTTGGATCGACCCGGTCCTGTTTTCAACTCTTAGAACGGACCGGTTCCTTGGACCTATCCTAATGTAACGATAATTTCCGAAATGAAAATATGGGAGTTTTGCTATTTAAAATCGAAACTGTCCTAGCGTCCCTAGCGTCGCCCCGAAAAAATTGTAGCCGGATTTTATTTTCCGGGTCACATATGTATACTTACAAGGAGTGACTTTAATTGTGATAATTAGCATTTTTCTCACAAAAAAATTTCCATTCCCTGAATTTTTAGTAAATCGAGGAACGATTGGGATGGGACGCGATGTGACAAATTTCCTAACCCTTAACCAATCCTAATTCTACTACCTTAATCCAAATCCTAATCCAAATCCAAATCCAAACCCAAATTTTAATACGTATCCTAATAATAAATACCCAGAAATACAAATCAAGTTACCATTTTTTCCGGCGACGCCATCTAAGATGTAAGTCTTAAAATCGATAATAAATCATATGATTCGTAACGTGATTCGGACTTGTGACATTTGACCAATAATATTCTAATACCTTACCTAACTAACCCTAACCCACCTTATATCGAGTGATAAATAAACTTTCGCCGCTAAAAAAATTGTTCCCAGTATAAATAGTAAAAACGGAAACTTGAGGAGTGTAGTACGTAGTGACAAAATATTTTGATATAATCACGTGTCCGAGGAATTTTTGATGATGATCCTGAGGAAGATAGCTAACCTCCCATATCAGAAATAGAAATTAAAAAGGCACAGTAATCTTTTTGTATGCAATTATTATCTTTTTTATTTATTAAATCATTAAATATGTATATATCAGGCGAATAAAATCTTTTAATATGTTCTTAACCAATCCTTGGACCAGTATGGTTCGAGAAGGAAACAAATCTTGGACCGAACCGGACTGGTAGGACCAAATAGTACAAGACCGGTCTTATAACCGGTCCTGTCCAAAGAAATGAAAGATTGGTCTTTTTTGATCGGACCGAACCAATAATACTTGGAATATTGTAAAGTACTTTTTTTTCTTTCCTTGTAAATAGTAACTTTATCATAACGAATATTTTATCGTTAAGTATAATTATAATTCCTATAGAACCAGATATGCAGCATCTTCAAAATTCATCTAGATGTTGAAAAGTCAGTCATAGAATTTGGTAATATCTGAGGTGATATGAGTCCTTATTAACATTTAGTATAATCTAGTTACCTTATAAGAAACAAATACAACGGGTGTTAAAAAATATCTTGCGATGCTTCACCAATTTTTTTTTTTAAAAAAATAAAATTGACTTATCGATGGTATAAATATAGAGTAATATTTAGCTTAATCAAGAAAGCTACGAATTCATATGATTTATATTTATCAAAAAGTTTATATTTAAAGGTTTTTTTTTTCAACAACGTGTTTCCTTATTTAAATCAATAGAAAAAAAGCTTTATGAACCAGACTATTAAACACCAAACACGCATCGCACATATTAAATAATTCGACTTCACATCTTAAACTAAAAAGTAATTTTTGCATAACAATAATATGCGCGTATATAATTCCATCAAAAGATAAAATTATAAATAACTGTTCGATTGCAAATAATAATTTATATTAAAAAATTATTTATTTGATAAATATGAGATTGTTTCCTTTAAAATTCCATTAAATGCGCTAAAATTGAATTATTCCGTAAAAAAAATAATTTTCTATAAGTATGTTGTAAAATTTATTATTTTAAAAAAAAGATTTGGTTTGTTGATTTTAAAAAAATATTAAATAGTTAATTGGATAAAAATTATATTTTCCAATCAACTAGCTCATTACAAATAAATTGCAATGAATTTTTCCTTTTTAATAAAGTCAAGCTGTCAGAATATTTTAAAATTCTACATTTCCGTTTCTAAAAAAAAAAAAAAAACTTATCATTTATAGACATAACTTTGACGTGATAAGAAAAGCAAAGCTTAGTTATATGTATTTATATCGATCAATCAATAATAAATCAGTTGAATGACCAGGCTTAAATAAACTCGCTTTGTGACTTCATTTAATTGGTTTCGTAACTAACTTTTTATCGCGTACTTTTCTTAATCTTCGCATAACATAATTGCAATATTATCAATTATATAATGACAGACAATGCAAGCCAACACATCTATGGTTAAAAATAAACGACAGGTAAATAAAGTCAGCTATACCAACCAGTTTGGCAATATCTATTGGAATATGGACAAAGCTTGTTTTACAAGAATAAAGTCAGAAAACAGGAGTGACTAGACACATAGTTGTATTTCCAAATTAGAAAAATAATAGTCTAAACCAGGTTTTAAATCAGGTTTTAACTAGTTAGTTTAAACCGAATCTCAAATAGTTCGAGACCTTTTTCTACTATTTTGGAGCATAAACACCGTTTGATCAACTTAACATCACTATGTATTTATAACATTTTTTTAATTATTGTAAAATTCTTGAATTACCAGTGACTAAATCGATTAACTCTATTTTCAAATTTCGGAATTATAATCATCAGCCAGACCAATACTCGCGCTCAAACGAATCAAACGAATTATACTTGAGAAATCGTATAATGAAAAAAATAAAGACACGGTAAGTTGAAGAAATTTTTGCAATGTCTTTGGAAGATTTAAAATTGGTATTTTTATTTTTATTCGAAATGAATCATATGAATGAATCATAAGCAAAAAGATTAATATTGAATTATTGAATTCTAAATACTTTATTTGATTTTCTTTTAATTAAATTCATGAAAAGGTACATGGTCTTTGAAAATCTAGTCTAAAGATTAGGAGCTTTAATAAATCCTTTCTATTACTTAAAAAGTATAGTAGATGTTATAATTTTTTCACTATAAGAACTCTTTGAATTGATGTAAAGTGATAATGCTTTCAATCTGTTATTTATACTTTGATCAACTGCGGATTGCCAATTTTTTTAATATCGGCCAAGAATTAGAAAAAGAGTAAGTATAGAAGATGAAGGGAAAGAAAGTAGGAAACAATGAAGAGTATGAAGAGGGAGAAATAGAAGAAACGGAAATTAAGGTCTTGACACGACTTGACTACATCACAAATAGCTCTTCAAACACGAATTTGTCAAAGGTTTTTCGATCTATTAAAAGGCAAAGATTTGAATTACTAAGAACTGCTGATGCACATGTTTGGTAAGTCGTTATATCGAAAACACTAAATATTTCTCCATCCATGAAGTTCTAAATACTAATTGACAATGTAAGAAATTTTGTCGACTTTAAATATTTTAGAACAAGCCAAAATAAAAGATTTAAATGGTGACATTTTAAAATAACCTGAGGTTCGCTAACAAAATGTGAAATAAATTTAGAAAACTTGAATTTTCGTATTATTTGATGAAATAAAATGTTTTTTTGCATGGCGTAATGCGGTAATTCAAATTAAGTCACCAGATCAGATATATAAATAATTTGTGAAAATTAGTTAGCCTTTCTCAATTTTATAAATACACGCAATCAAAATACACAAAGTCTAGTGGTAACTTAATAATATAATTAATTCCTTGTCTGCAATCTAATGTCTTCTACTGTGAAGATACAACATTATCAAATGTCAGGATTACCAGATCATAGATTACGAGCTGAAATTCTTTGAATGCACTAACAACTTTTATGGAAGAGATGTTGCGATTTATTGTCTGAGGTTTATTTCTGATTTCAGAGAACTCGTTAATTTGTCCAAGAATAATTTATTAATTATTGTAAATAGACTTATAGCCATTGATTTTTTAAATTTTTGTATCATAAATTTACATCATTGGGTTAAACAGAGTATAAAAGTCTAAACTGCGACATCGGATTAGTATTCTAAGTCAAGGTATAGAGTTTAGTGATGTACTGATTTTCTGCATTTTTAAATGTATGACATTATGTAATTAGTTTTAAAGCACAACATTAAAATTCATGTTAAGTGGCGACTAATTCAGAATTATATCGAGAGAAGCAAAATAGAAACAATTCCTTGCTTCACAAACATGTGCTCTATAGAAGTTATTTGCATTGAAGAAAGTATACACTTTTTCATTGTTATATTTATACACTTACGATCAAATTACTTGTCGTCGTTCTATCAACATAAAATTTATCAACCTTAACGTTAATTTTCATTATCATTAAATATTTAACATTTTGCATTAATTTACTATCTAGATATTCTATAGATTATTATTTTTGTTACTGTATAAATTGAGCAGAGAATTGAATCTTTTTGAATATATTTACTAAGGAAATATTAAAGAAAATACATGTACATATAAAAAAGTACATCACATCTTAAAATTTTTAAGGCGTTATTCTGTAGCAATAATGAACTTTTGCACGGATGACTTGCATAATTTTTTTAATTTTATTTTTTATCTAAATTTGAAATATCAAGATTCGTGTAAATTAAATACGGAAGTGAAATTAAATTGATTATAGTTTGCAAAGCCAAATCGTTGTGGATAAAGGTTTTTATATAATTTCGAACCAAAATTATGTTACGCATTATTAGTTATTTAAATTGTACAACAAAAATGTCACGTTACCTACATTATTGTTCGCAAAATTTGTGATCGTTAAAATGTTTATTGTTACAAGTAATATATAATTGATGTTTATCATTAAATAATACCCAGCAATTGGAAAAGCCATAGAGTATAATTCGTCGCAATGAAATGATTTTATAAAATGAGATATTCATTTATCTTCTGACACAAAAGTTCAAAGAATGGATTTAGTCATAATGCAAGAATGTTGTTATAAACGTGAAATCTGAATGATGTGGTAAATGGTGAATTTTTTTGATTTATAACGTAGAATTCAAATTAGTTTTTAGACTGACTGAAAAGAGGATAGATTAAATTTACGTATTGTATCGTAAATCGTGATGAAAATAAAAAGTAAAAAAAGAAGAAAGAATTAAATAGCTTATTTGTGTTTTATAATTTGTAGTGATTAACTTCGCCTTATATGATCGCATTTCATAAAAAAATTTTTGATATATTTCACATTTTTAAACTATTAGGCCGCTTTGGTAAGTTTTTTTTATCAACAGTTATTGTTTCATTGAACTAATATTTTGTAAACTATAAAAAACTAGTGACAGAGTATGAACGGTTAGTTCAAGTTACTCCTATCTGAAATTCTAATCAATTTTTGGACCACAATTTAATGGGTAAATTAAAACGGTATTTTGTCGCAAAATTTGAATCGTACTATATATTAAGATACGGTCTTAGTTGGTAAACTCGTGCCAAATCGTCCTGTATTCTCAAATTTCAAAGTAAATTTCAAAACTTTCTTAATCAAAAATGTCGTCATGTAAATTTATTGTTAGTTAAATTTCAAGAAAATTAAATCGTAAAATGTTTCAAATTTATTTATCAATACTTTTGACTAATGCATAAATAAAAAGTTGACTGTGGATTCGAAAGTACTCATAAGGCTGATGAGGCTAAAATAAAAATGTAATATGATTTGTATGGTCCCACTGTATTATTCATGTAGTTTAATATATATAGGGCAATATTAATGCATAAAGTTTAGCCAGAACAAGAATATGAACGTAAGAAATTTATGCATATTTATACTATTCGATGTAGCAACTTGACAACATGTTATTTTTACAACTATAAGTGCCTCTAATTTCTAATAATATATATAATTAAATTCGAATATCACTTCTTAACTTTGAATTTCTTCAGTATAAAAAAGAAATATTGTAAAGGAAAAAAACCACATCAATTTAGAAGTTCCAGAATACAGTAAAAATAAATTAACTAGTTATTCACTATTTATTGATAAAAGACCGTTCTTATTTTTGTTTTTCTTTTCATCATGTTTTATTTTTTACTTCAACATTTTCGATTTTAAGTGACACGCAAAATATAACATTTACTTACCAAACTTAGTTTTTATTATATTATTATTGTTATTTTTACATTATCGTGGAAACTTTCTTCAAAGTTTTAAAATTTTGAGGTAAAGACATATCACTGATTCTGAACGTAAAAATCATAGAAACTTGTTAAATGTGATGTTTTCCTATTTGTGAACGTTTTCGATGTCTATGGTAAATAGCATACGAACCAGCAAATCGAAAGCTCATCGTCACAAAAGACTTTAAAAGTTATTCTTGATTCATGATGATATTGCGCAAGTACGCACACCTTTTGATTTATCATTTATTTTTAGTGAATCATTTTTTTTTAAATAATTAGTTTGCAAAAAAAACGCGAGAACATTTCTATAAAATCATTTTTTGTTATTATTACGTTAGTTATAATTTTTATGTATTCAATTTTAAAAAAATTTAAGAGCATTATTATTTTTTTTTTTGTCGCCCATTATACTAAAGGCGAACAGGAAGCTTTATGGAATTAAAAATTCTTATAGATTTATTATTTAATACGTATTATAGCAAGAGATTAATATTTTGAGAAA
>CAJVPP010003582.1:0-11272 GCA_910592005.1 Funneliformis mosseae | reverse complement strand
TCGAAACTTTCGCAGTTTTGCCTTTAATAAAAAAATTTGGCAAAACGTTTCGATGGGTTTCGATTTCGATGCCTGTCGAAACCTTCGGGTTTTGCCTGGCAACCTTACTATCACCTTTATTTCAAAAACCTTATACTTAAAATATATCGTTTATAATTATGTAGTTATGTGAAATTTATCATAAAGAAAAGAATGTTAAAAACTTTATAATATTGCGAAGTTTTTTCTAATACATTTTTTATTAAATATATGTTGATCATACTAACTAATATTATTAGTTTTTGGTTAGATTAATAACTAAAAATTATATAGTTTTTTTTTTCATTTTACATATACTCATGAATTTATAAATGTTAAAGTATGCTTTCTCTTAGCCAGATATAGATTAACCTATATCTATTATTCTTAAATACTACGTAGAGGTGGCAAGCTTTGTTTTAAAAAAAAATTTTTTTTTTTAGCAGAAAATCAGAAAAAAAAACTATAAAAAAACTGAATGTGAAATTAAAAAAAAAAATGGAAAAAGAAAAAAAAATGATAATAGTTGAAGAGAATGAGTTAAAAGTTTATTTTAAAAAAAGGAATGTTAATAATTAGAGTAATAATTAGATTAAAAAAAAAAGAATTATGTGAAGGAATTTTCAATTTATGATGGTGTTTCAATATTAGATAATTAAGGTGAAGAGACAGATCTTTGTAATAATATAGATCTTTATAGAGAAGAAGAATTAAAAGAACGAGAAGTATTTAAATTTTTTAGTAAAGTTAATATTAAAATTTAAATTAAAATAAGTTTAAAATATTTAAAACTTAAATAATAAATCTTATAGCGTACTAATTTAGATTGCTTTCTTTCTTTTACTCAAGAAACTAAAAAAAATAAAAGTTTGAATTTAACTAAATTTTAAAACAAATATCAAACAGATACATTTTTAATTACTTAACAAGTTTATTTTAAAATGGAATTTAAATTATTCTCTATATTTTTTGCTAACTTTACTTTACCTTCTTTTTGAATTTTCTTTCGCATAAAGTTCAAATAATTAAAAATATTGATTGTTTATAACTTTTATTTATACAATTAGATCATTTTCTTTCTTAATCAGGATTTTACTTACTTTATAATCCTTAATTATTCCTTTAAACTTTGCTTGATATTACGCTAGTATAATATCTGTATTAAATTCTTCTTTGATCTTATTCGCAATATCTTTTCAAAAAGGTAACTTTGATCTTCTAAGATTAAACTAATATTCTTCATTTTTGTTTCTCCTTTCATTAATTAATAATTTAACTTCATTATCATTTCAATCAATTATATTTGGCATTTTAATAATTGAAAATTTAAAAATTATTAAATTTAATTTTTTAACAATTAAAGAAAAAAAAAAAATACTTATAAATTTATATAAAATTATATTGACATATGTTAGAGATTTGAAACATTTTACATATAATAAGTAATTTTATTTAGTCAAAATTATCTAATAATTTTAAATTGTAATTGTAATTCTAATTTATGCATTACGTATAATGTAATTTACAAAATTATCTAATAATTACAATTTCAATAAAATTATTAAATTTATGTTCAATTTTTTCATTTCAGAAGGAAATACAATTTTCAATAATAATATTCAAATAATCACTCTTATTCACCTTTAATTTATTCTTAGTTTTACCACTAGTTATTCTATATAGAAATTTTTTGAATAATTAATAATTTTTTTTAAATTTACGTAATTTTTAACTAAAATTTTACAAATACTATCCAAATTTTATTATTTTAATTTAACATTAAAAATAATGCTATTATTAAAATATCATTTAAGATAAATAATACTAAATTATTATATAGTCAAAAAAATCATTGATAATCTAAAAAATCTAGATTATGGATTAAGAATAATATTAAATTTGTTTAATCAATAAATTTTATATTATAATTTAGATTTTTAAATTTTTGATAAAATTTAAATAATGTGTTATGGTCAGTTCTTTAAAATGCTTATTAGTGATAAGCGAAATAATATTTATGGGTGATAAGCAGAAGGTTTAATTTGATATTTAGATTTAGAAGAGTATCGGTAAATTAACAGTTTATTTAATAACTATAATAATGGAGTACTGCCTCAGTTGGCACTTTATACTATACAATTATATTAGAAGAATTAAACTAAACTATTATATAAAACTATAAATCAGACATACTGCTAAACTAAAAGAAATTGTCCTCTATTTATATAAAAAAAAATATAAAGTTATCGAAGATATAAAAGAAATAAATATAATAAATAAAATATATGAAATAAATAATATATAATAAATATATGAGATAAATAAAATAAAATAAATAAAAGAATATTTTGTATAAAAGAAATATATGCTATAGATGACATAGATAACATAGATGATATATATGATTTCTTAGGGATTGATGTCATCCTTTAGATTATCATTACCCATGTCTTCTTTTATATAACAAATGTGACTTGATTTTCTAATAAAGGTTGATGTTTTACTTTAAAATAAAATCATATTATTACTTTAGAAATATGTTATCTTTAAAGTCTACAAAAAGAACATGCACTTCTTTAACTAAATTATAATGTAAAAAAATTTGTAATTATACTAATAATAATTCTAATAAAACTCAAAATGATATCACTTTTTTTAATACGCAATAGACTTTAAATATAAACTGAACAAAAGTATTCAAAATATTAAAAAGAAAGATATCTTTTTAGCGATTAAAGATAATAATATTTATGTTACTTTTAAATGTTCACATCAAATTAAAGTTCTCCTAGTTAATGAGGTGTTAAAATTTAGGTTGGTCAGTCTCATAATAGTTGTATATTTATTTCAGATACGATTTTGAAAGAAAAAGCAATTTTTTTTTGCAAATAATTTGGGTGTACCTAAAAATACTTTAACTTTTCAAATGGTTAGATTATACAAAAATTTCTTATATTCTTATTTTATTTCTATTTGTATATGTTGTTAATATTATTAACTAAATATTATTACTTGTTATTCTTATATTAATAGTAATACGTTACTAAAAATTTCTTTTATTTTTTACTAATAGGATAAAACTAGAGTAACCATAATGCTAGCATCAAATGCATTTGAAAATCATAAGTTGAAATTATTAGTAATTGGCAGATTCTTAAAGTTATAAGCTTTTCATAACATTTAAACTTTTTGACTTTCAGTTATGTATAAAGCAAATAAAAAGGCATAGATAAAATATAATATTTTTAATAGATAGGTTAGTGAATTAGATTGTGAATTTTATCATCAAGGCTAACATATTGTTTAATTATTAATAATGCTTTATCACATAAATTCGTTACTTTCTCTGATAAAAATGAAAGTGATAATGATTATGATGATGATAATGATAATGACAATGAAGACGATTTTAATAATAATTTTACTAATAATAAATCAAGAGAATCTTCAGAAGATGATGAAACAAATAATTGTAAATAAAAATATTATGGTTTATCAAACAGAAAAGGTAGTAAAGCAAAAAAGGTAGCATTAAACTTACCAATATCTAAATTATATTTTTTTTATCAAATATAATGTTAAACCTTTAACTGATAGATATTAGAATTATTCAAAATTTTAAGGTATAGTATATTTGTTTACTGAAAATAGAAACAGAAATTATTATAAATCTGGATAATAATTAAAGTTTTATTAAATAAATTTATTTATAATTAAATATAAGGTAAATACAAGTAATTATATGTTCAACATTTAGAAAATTTTAATCAAGATGCTGATATATATAAGTAACTACTTTTATTTTTTTCGTGTTTTTTATTTTTGTATAAAATCACTAATATTTACTTAATAAGAAATAAATTGGACATTAAACAAGCAATTGATTATATTGTAGAAGCTTGAGAAAGTGTAGAATAGTAAACTATATGCAATTGCTAAAATAAAATCAGAATTATATCTAATTCTAATTCTGAATTAACACAATAAGGATTAGGTGTACTTGTTAATAAAATTCCAACAATTTTCTTAACAATGAAATCTGAAATAGTTTAGAAAATTATATTTATGATCAAATTTCTCTACTACTGAAGAAACTTTGACTGATAAATAAATCATAGACATTATACAAGATCATGATAAAGAAGCACCTAATACTAATAATAAAAAGTAACTAATTCTAAAAGTTTTATTAAAGGAAGCACTTAATGCAATCAAAAAAAAGTAATTTTTTTTTATAAATAACTAACTATTAATGATGAATTTAAAATGAATAATTTTAAAATTTATAGACCTTATATTTCAGATTTGAAAACACATTATATTACATCTTTACAATAAAAATCAATTGAAAATTATTTTTCTTCTAATTAAAATATTTAATATTATATATATAATTTTAATTTTAGTAATATATTTAATATAATTACATAATAAATAATATGTTTATTAATTAATAAAATTAATATATTATATAGTTTTTATAGTTTTTTATTTATATTTTATTATTAAAAAAATTTTTTTTGTTTATAGTTACATCTTATCATAATCACAGAATATAAGATATTCCAAATATGTGACTATATATTTTAATAGTTATAAAATATTATTAAAAGTTAAAAACAAAAAATATTATAATAGTAATATTTTTAATAATAATTTAAATAAAAAATAAAAATAAAATTTATTTTATTATTTTAAATAATCTTTAATTTTAATAATTATATTATTAAATATATATAAAATTTAATTTTAATAATAAATATATAAATAATTTATTAATTATATCTTTTATTATCTATATTATATTTCTTCTTTTTTCATTTTTTATATATATTTTGAGAACTTGAAAATTTTTTATTTGTAAAAAATTTATATTTTACATTTATGTTAAATGTTACATATTTTAATTTTGGCTAGTATTATATAATTTAATTAAAAGATGATGCATTATATATGTAATAAATAAATTTACTTTAAATATTAAATATTTTATAAATATTTATTAATATATAAAAAAAAAATAAAAATAAAAATTTAACCTTTATAAAAGATACTTTATTTAAGAATTTAAGAATTTTAGTTTTAAATTAAAATAAAAAATTATTAAAAAATAAATTACAAGTTAATTTATTTATAATTCTATTAAAAAGATAATTAAAATAAAAGAAAAAATTTTTATTATTAAAAATAATATTAGCTTTTTTTATAAAAATTAATATTATTATATTTTTTTTATTATTCTATTTATTAATAAAATTAGAATCAAATAAGATTTTAAAAAGTATTTTATTTATATTAAATAAACTAATCAAAAAAATTTAAATTGCAAAAATTAATTTAGATCATAATAAATAAGTAAAATAACTATTAAATAATATAAATATTTATAATTCAATTATTTAATTTAATTTAAATAATTTAATTTATTAGAATTATTATTTATAGAAAAATAGAATATTTAAATTTTATTAAGTAAGAAAATTTATTATAAATAAATTACTATAATATTAATAATTAAATTATAATTAATATAATTTATTATAATATATATATATAATAAAATAAAACAAATATATAATTAAAATTTATTATTATAAATTATTATTTTGAAAATATATTAAATTAATATTAAAATAATATAATATTAATTATTAATTATTAATAAGATATTAATATAATAAATTAAATATTAAAATATTAAAATTTATAAATTTATTAAATATTTATAAAAAGCTTATAAAACTAAAAATTTAAATATTAAAATAAAATAAATAAATAATTTTAATAATTCAATATTAAAATAATATTATTTAAATTATTATAAAAATTTAATAAATTATTTAATTAATAAAAATAAAATTTTAAAATTATATTAAAAATTTATAAAATAATAATATTATATTAAATCTTATTAAAAAATTAAAGGTTTAAATATTTGAAAATTTTATTATTAAATTTAATTACAAATATAATAAATCTTCAATTTTGTTAAATTTAAAAGAATTCTTAAAAATTATATTAATATCAACAAAATATTAATAAATCATTAATATAATATATAAAAATAAGTATTTAAGAATATTAAATAGAATAAAATTAAATTGATATACTGTATATAATTAAATAATAGTAATACTAATATAATATATTAAAATAATATTAAATCAATATAATATATATATATTAAAGATTTTTTAGATTAATAAAAAATGTTAATTTTTTTTTTTTTTTTTTAAATAAATTGAATAATTAAAAAATTTTTGTTTAATTTATTTAATATTTTGATATTTATTCTAATATTTTCATAACTTTTAAGATCTTAAAAAAAATACTAACTACTTATCAAATATCAATTAGAATATTTTACAAATTTTTTTAATAATATAATTGATTTATTTATTGGTATTAATACCTTAATTTTAATAAATTTTTTTTTATAAATCATTTTTAATAATATTTATAATTTCTAATAGATATTCTTTTATAATTATTTTTTAAGCAAATAAAGTAAAAGAAAAAATATTTATATTTTATAAATATTTTAACTTTATTATTTAATAATAAAATAAATTAAAAAAAACTTTTACTTCTTTAAATAATATTTTATTTTATTTATTTTCATATTTCATAATATTTAAAAAAATAAAAATTGATTTATTTATATTAGTAATTAGAACTATTATTAAAAATTTTAATTGTAAAATTAACTATTTAATTAATTATTAAATTATCTGATTAATAATTAACTAGCTATCAACTTTATAAAAAAATTTTAGTTCTAAATATTAATCTTACCTAAATAAATAAGTTTTCATATTATTTAAACTTTTTTATAATAAGAAATAAATTAAATATATTTAATATATTATGTAATACATCATCTTTAAATAAAATTATATAAGCTAATAAAAATTAAAACATATAATATTTAATATAAGTATGAAAAATAGATTTTTTATAACTAAATTTTCAGAATATATATGAAAAATAAAGAAAGAAGAGGTATAATAAGGGTAATATAATATAATGAATAATTTTTTTAAGAAATAAATAAAAAGAAATTTTATAAAGTAACATTTGAATTAGTTGCATTTTTGAAAACTAAATTTAAAATAAATGCAATTAATTTAATACTTTTCAAATCAATTTTTTACAAATCTGATTGAAACTGATTTTCACAATTAGTTTATATTTGTTAATTATTAAATTTATAAAATTTATTTAAAATAACTTATAGAATTCTATAATAATCTATATTAACAGATCTTAATTATGTTACATTAATAATTATATAAATAAAACATATTTTTATATGAATTTATGAAAAATATTTATATATTTTTAAATTATAATTAAAAAGTTTTCATAAAAATTCATAAATAATTCATATATATAATGGTTAACTATTTATTTTCTATTATAAAAACTTTAGCTATTAAAATAATAAGCTTAATATTTATATTTTCTGGTTTAAAATAATTAATAATACTAATTTTATAACAATGTTTTTTTATATAGAAGTATATTATACCTATTGTAAAGTTTGTAAAATAAATTTACAAATACAGATAAAAAAGCTTATAATTATAATTAAAAGAGAAAGAATACAAGCAATATGATAATATATTTAAAGGATAAATATAAATATATTTAAAAAAAATTATTTAAATTATCTAGATAATTATGAAGAGGTATTTTAATTTTATTTTTAAATCATTTAACTATATTATTTAAAATTTTATGAATTATATTAAATTATTTAATAAATATATATTGAATCTGAAATCTTAATTTTAACATTATATTCTTTTAGATAATAAGAGTTAATTATCAGAAAAGTTACTATTTTTATTATCAAAAATATTTAACCTTTGTATATACTATAAAACTAAACTTTTAAAATCTTTTATTAATATGTGAATTAGGTTATAAAATTTCTTATAATAAGTATATAAAAAATATAATTAGTTTAGTTTATATTTAAAGTAAAGAGCAATTTTAATTTTTATTAAAAAGCATAATAGTAATAATATATTATATAACTGATTTTTATATATTTAAATTTTATTATAGTTATATTAAAATAATAGCAACATAGTTATTTTTCAATTTTAAGTTTCAAGAAACTTTATTAATATATAATTACTTTTCTTATTCTTATATAAACAATTTTTATTATAAAGAACTTTATGTCTTAAACCTCAACTTCGCTATAAGGTTATAGTAAAAATTTTAAGAGATTTAATTAGCCAATTTGAATAATGGGAGTATTTTATTATATTTATTCAAAAAATTTATTATATCAAGAGTTTGCTATATCAAGAGTTAACTGTACTAACAAAATCATTTGTAATAAAATGTTATAGATTTTAAAAGATTAGATTTAACTTCAACAATTTTAGAGTAATAACTGATAATAATATAAATATAGTAAAATAGTTCATTATTAAAAGAAAATTATTTTGATCAAATTCAATAATAACCTTGTATTACCTATATTTTATAACTTTTAATAATAGAAAATTTAAAATAGTATAATATATTTTATTGTTGAATAAAGAGTTTACAGAATATTTTGCTTACTTAAGCAAGCTAAAAGACTTTATATAGTTTAAAAGAATTTTCAAATAATTTTATTTGAAATAAATACTGTATATAAATAAACTAGAAATTTTGACAAATGTTAAAACTAAATATAATTTGATATATTTAATATGAAATTTAATTTTTGAGCTGCATAATTTTATGAAAAATATTTCTATAATCTATTCACTAGTATTTTAAAAAGAAAAAAAATAATTATGTTTTAAATCTAAATAAAAAAATGTAAATTTGCTTATATTTTATATAAATTTAATTTTTAATTAATTTTCTATTTTATTAATAGGTTTCTCCAATAAATAATTAATTTTTAAATTCTTTTAAAACTTTAATATATAAAATTAATGATATAACTTATTCAATATTAAGTTTTATTATTCTATATTTATATAAATTTAAAAATAATTTGTATTAAATAAGAAAAATAATAAAACTTTAGATATTTATATCAGTTTAATTTATAGATCTATAAGTAAAGATAATGATTTTGATATATTTAGTAATGATAAATATATTTTATTAGGTAGAATAGATAATATTAGCTATATTTATATTATCAATTTCATAATAAAAAATATGAAAATATACAAAATTAAGGTTAATGTTAAGATTATAAAAAGTGAATATCTGTATCTCATTTAGTTGAACTAAATTTAAATAATATAAATACTGTAGAATATTTACAAATAGTAAATATTAAAGCTCTGCATAAATTAAGCTACTTGCAAGCTAAACTAACTAACTTATCTAGACTTAGCTTTATCATTATAAAATAAGTTATGAGCTAGATAAACCAACTTATATTATAGCTTATATAGGTTAATTCATAAGTATGTATTTTCTTTTTTAAGATTATAAAATATTTACTATATTAACGAGCTTTATCTACGAATAAAAAAATGTTTAACTAAATGTTTTATAATAGAAATAATATATTCTAACTAAAGAAATAGGAAATAGTATGAAGTTAAATTAATAAGAAGAAAGGCTAACTTTCTAATTTTTTAGTATTTTAACTGTATTTAAATCCAGATTGATAGAAAAGGAGAATACTTTTTATATTTTAATTTTTTGAGTGTATAATTTCTTAATTAAAAGCATTTGAGAATAAAAAAAAATTTTAAAAGTTATTTATTAAAAACTTTTATTATTTAAAAAAATACTTACCATCATTCTTTCATCATAAACTGTAAATAATCATAAGCTTATTTTTTAATATAAATCTTTTTATGACATATACAAAAGCATATTTAGTATAAACAAAAACTTGATAAAAAATTGCGATCTTAGAAAACCAACTTAATTTTTTATATCATATATATGACATAATTCAATATATCTCAGGTAATTTATTTAAAAATTGAATATTGTTAATGGATGAAATTACAGTCCTAACTATCACGTGGTATTTGCCAATCAATGATAATTTCACAATAGATAATGTTATTGCTGCATCAAACAGTGATCAATAATAATTTCTGTTTTGCCTGTTATACCTATTTCTTCTATATTTTCTATATAGCTTGTTTATTCTATTTATTTTGTAATTTTTTAATGTCTGTAATTTATTTTATTTCTTTTTATTATTTTTATTATTTTATTACATTTAAGTATATTTTATTGGAAAATATATCTATATTTAGTTAATTTATAGTGTAGCAAGTAGTTAGCTGTAATAAATTCATTTTATATAAATAGAATAGCTTTTTACTTAAGTTATAAATTAATTCTTTTGCAAGTTTCAAGTTATTAATAAAGGAATCAATTTAAATTTATACAAATCTACTTTTTCCTTTAATGTTATCCTTCACCTAGAATTTGTTATAATATACTATACTAACTTACTAATAAGTTTATTATTACAAGTTCGATTAACTATATTTTAAATTCTAAGACGTGATAAATTGCTGAGTTGATTCAAGTATAATAGATACCTGTAGAACTTAGAGAAAATTCTATGGTTAGAAACTTCAACATATAGAATCAACTACTGCAACCTTTTAACTTATATGTTAAGATAAATGAAAATAAATCTGGTGATAATTTAATAATTCTTGTTAGGAAATAAAAACTTTTGAAAAAAGTTAAGACTTATGGATTAAATGAGTTTAGACAAGAAAATCAAGTACATAACTTTAGTTACAGATCAGAAATGATCTAAAAGAACTTCTTGAAAGAGACTTATCTTATTTGATTTGCTACCCTCTATATACTTTTGAACTTAAGAATTTTGAAAATTTGTGAAATTGGTATTAGCTCCAATTCAAAGCATTGTTACCGGGTTCGTTTTCATTTATCTTAACGTCTAAGTTGAAAAGGCTGTGGTAGTTGACTCTACACATTGGAGTTTCTGACTTTAGGATTTTCTCTAAGTCCTACAGGTATCCGTTATACTTGAATCAACTCGGCAATTTATCACATCTTAGAACTTAAGATATGTTAGTCGAACTTGTAATAACAAACTCAATAGCAAGTTAGTGTAGTGTATCACAACAATCCTAGATAAAGGACAACATTGAAGGGAAAAGTAATTTGTGTAGGTTTAAATGGATTCCTTTATTTATAACTTGAAACTCGCAAAAGAGTTAATAAACTTGCAAAGGAGTTAATTTACAACTTAAGCAAAAAGCTATTCTATTTATACAAAATGACT
>CAJVPP010003581.1:0-11273 GCA_910592005.1 Funneliformis mosseae | reverse complement strand
TTCATTAATGTGCCGAGTTTGTCGAATAGTCTTAAATCATAGAAAAAAATCTATACTTAATGATCATCTTATTTCATTAAAACATCAAAATGCAAAAGCAAATCGGCAAACTAATATAAATAATTCTTCGCAAAATTTATACAATATTTCTCATTTATCTAAAAGTGAGCAATTAAATTTGGATCTTGTTCAAGCATTAACTGCTGCAGATATACCTCTTGAAAAGGCAGAAAGTTAAAATTCTAAAATATTGTATTTATGGTATAACATAAATTATATTTATTAATCTATTTATTAAATATAATATTTACTTATATATATGTATATCAAATTCTTTTAGACGGTGCTATGATTGGTGCTAATCAGCTTCGAGAAAAATATCTGCCAATGTTTTATGAATCTGAAATAAATCAATTAAAAATAATGTTAGTAAGAAAACGATTTTGTATTACAGTTGATGAAACAACCGATATTTGTGGTAGAGCAGCTGTTATATTCTTTTTAGTTTTAAGAATCAAACAAAATTAGTTGCTATTTCTGCAGTTGGTTATGACAGTGTTTCTTATGAAGATGTTATTTTTTATATTTCTGATAACGCAAGTTATATGATAAAGCCCTTTCAGAATTTAAAACCATTTTTTCAAATATTTATTATAATGCATGATTAGCGCATATCTATAATTTATTTGGAGGAACTTGGTTAGATCATTCTCAATTTAAATTATTAGATAATATTATTATATAAATTAAAGCTTCTTTTACTTATTACTCATCACGTAAACGAAGATGGATAAGCCATCTTTCTTTAAATGCAGATCACTTCCATTTAATTTTAACCAAAATGAGTATTCTATAACTTTGCCACCATTACCTTTTAAAACTAGATGGAATTCGTGATTTAAGTTTGTTTTTTGGATTAATCAATACATTCCTTTTATTATTACTTTCTATTAAGAAGAAGAAAAAATTGATAATAATAGTAATGGAATTAAGAAACTGGCTCAAAATTTTTCGTGATGATAAATTTGATTTTGAAATTTTAACATTATTTATTATAAATAATGCTAAAGGTAAATAATATTTTAATTATATTTATTATATTTACCTTAAATAATTTTTTATTTGTATATTAACAAATTTATTTAAGATTGGTAACTGATTTAGAATTTTTAAAATACAATCTCATCCAATTGCACCATGTGTGATTTTAAGATTAGATCATACACGTACATCACTAGAAAATAGTACAAAAGATCAACTATTATGTGCGAATTAATTGAGAAATGCGCATCAAGAGGAGTTGATCCCATTATTATAAAACAATTTTTGGTGAAGTATATAAGCAAGCATCAATTAAATTTAAAAAATATATTGATAGACATAATGCACTTTCTCTTTCTAGATCTATTCAATGTTTTGATCTAAAATATATATAAGCACAGAGTAATCGACATGATTTGAATTATTATAGTAAAATTAATGAATTTTCATTACTAGAAAATAATTTAATGGGGAGTATATCGGTGTTAGAATTGGACCTTGTCCAATTCCTAATAATGAACTATTAGACTTTAAACCTAATAGAGATGTCTAGTTTAACTCCAATTCAAATGGACTATGATTATATAATTTTGGCCCAATTATAATTTTATATACTATAATTCTGACCAAATTTATAATGCTAGTCTAACTTAAAAATTTGAAAGATAATAAAATTGTTCAACTATAACAATTCTACTAAATGATCTTAATTTTTCAGGTGACAGAGAGCTTGTAATTAATATTAAAACATTTCAAATTTACCTCATCCTGCTAGATCAAAATTCTAAATGAAAATATCTAGATATTATATTGAGCTGGAGCCTAATTATTTGTAAAATTTTATTATATTAAGTAATAATTAGTATATAATATATATTCTATAATTATTACAATTATGAACATATTGCTAAAATTATACATAAATTTATAGTTGTTAGACGAAATCTACAGTTCAGTAGTCCAAATTTTAATGAAATTAAAATGAATTAAATCCATTAATCCAATACTTCAATAGTTCAAAAATCCATTAGTCCAAAAGGCTAATACTGAAGCATATTGTAAGCTAAAAGAATCTTTTGAAGAAGATTTTGATTTAAACATTATTGGATAAAAAAAATTACACATTACCAATTTTATTTAAAATAGCATTAATATATATTTGGTTGCCTATTTCAGATGTAGATATAGAGCAAAATTATTCAGCTTATAAGAATATTTTTAATGATCATAAATGAAGACTTTTAGAGAATTCTATCAAAATGTTAAATTTTTATATTATAATTCAAATAAATATAAATGACAAATAAAAATATTATTTTATTTTTAAAGTTATAAAGTGAAATTTTTTTTAATAAATTTTTTCATTAGAACTATTAATAAATTAAACAAATTAGGAATCATAATAGATTTCACAAATTCATTAATCAAATATAGCAGTAATAAATCATTATTGTAACAGATTTCTAAACACACTAATAATCTAAAATAAGTCAGATGATTGATCATTCTGATCATTTCTTGAATCATAATATTTTATAATCATTTTGGTCTCTTTATATTTGACTATTAACTTGAAAATTTACCATGATAGTAAGATTTCATAATTTATATATTGCTTTGAAAGAAATTGTTAAAGAATTCTAGTTCTTATCATACTATATGAATTTGTTTCTTAAGCAATTGTTATATCTAGTTCTTTATATTTATATAATAACATGATAAGCAGAAGGCTGTAAGTATAATGTAAAATTTATTTAATAAAATCAATTAATAAAGTATTATCATAATATCAGCATTCTATACTTCTAATCTGATTATTAATAAAATTACAACTATCTATCAATTGGTTATTTTAGAATATAATTTTAAAAAAATAAACGCAATTAAAATTATTTGTTATTATTTAATAGCAAAATATATTTTAATATTATAAAATTTACAATCTTAATATTAGAAGAATAACTTAAAAGTAATGTAGGCTTTGTAAGTTCAAAATAAATAATAAATAAGTTCTAAAAAAAGTGTGAATAGATTATTAACATTTTAAAAAATATTTCAAGTAAGTAAAGCTATAATAGAATATTAGAAAAAAAGTAAAATTTAATTGGAGAATAATATGAGAAAGATTAATGATAGGTTAAAAGAAGAAATAATAGAAATAATATACTTTCAGAAATATAATATTGATATTCTTCTTTATACAAAATTCATGAAATAACTTGAATGGTAATTGTGAGTTTAAAAATGAGAAAATCTATGATTAAACAGAAATATTATTAATTTTTTTAATTATTTTAAAGCAAATTTATTGATTAAATATATCAGAATAGATATAATAATGCATTAATAAGATTTTATATTTTTACTTCAAAATTAAATTATACATTAAATTCTTTAGTCCTTTAAAGGATTGATATTTTATATATTATAGTTAAATTATATTAGATATATCTTATAATATTTTTTATTTTGTACAATTCTGTGTTATTTTTCCTCTAGTTTAGGACAGTATATTTACTGCTGTTTTTTTTTTAGTTTTACAATAAAAAATATTTATAATATCACGTAATATTATTTATTTTATATAATATGCACTTAATTGATTATTTGTATGCAATCAACTCTTGTTATAATGAACTCTATGTCCTAGACATCAACTTCGCTATAAGGCTATAGTGAAGATTTTAAGAGATTTGATTGGTTAATTTGTAACTTAGCTCTTACTTCTGCAATTTTAGAAATTTTCTTTTGCAGTATATTTTTTTAAAATAAATGATTATGAACTATATATTATATTATATTTATTCAAAATTTATTACAAAAAATTATATAGTCTTAAATTAAGATATTATAATATTAAATTATCAATTTTAAAATGATAAGGATCAATTAATTTTTATTTTTTTTTAATAAACTAACTAATTATTCTTAAAGTTTAAGCAATAAACTTTAGAGTATTTAATAAATTTTTTTTTTTAAGAATTAGAAGTTAACTGATTATTATTATAGGTAGTTGAGTATAAAGGTAATATACTATATCCATTTTATTCCTGTATTTTTATCACATTAATCCTATTTTTTTCTGTTTTCCTTTCATATTGAATTCTATTTTTTTTATATCTCTATCACGCTGGTTTTTACCACGCTATCAACATGAGTAAAATCTCAATATTATATATTATTTCCATTCATAACTTTGATGTTACATAAATTTTCAAATAAGAAAATATTATATTATCATGATCGTCTCTTCGTATATAATTTTTTATAATAATTTCTTTGATCTTTTTTGTATTACATGTATATGATCAGATCAGCCTACTTTTACTGATTTTTCTATCAATGACTCATCCAGGCATAAATTTTCCTAGATAATATATATAAATCCCTTGTAATTTCTTCTTACATTTCGTATTCTTACATAATTTCTTTTCTGATAAACCAGTTTTGAAAATAATTCCTGCTAAAGGCTACCTTTTCGATTCTCTACACATTTCTCATATTTTTCTGCTGTTTTATCCATTTTCTTTCTTTACGTGATTGGTTTAGTGAGTTCAATAATCAAAAGTATTATCTCGTTAAGAGATTTTCTTTTGCTTCTCAGAACATTACATTAAAAATATCACAATTGGTTTATTTACATACAAAGAACTTCGCTTTTAGGGAAATCAGAAATAAGATACAAACTTTAATAATTTACTGAAAATTAGGATAAATCTATTATTCCTTTCTCTTATTAAAATTTACAAATGAATGAATAAATACTTTTGAACACTTTATTTAAAAGATTTATAAAACGATCTTTGAGTTATAATTAATCATATCCTTTCTAATTATCCATGTCGTAGCCTTAATTTTCTGATTACATGATTTTGAGGTTATGATAAAAGTATGTTCGTTATTCTACAGGAAAAAGCGGTCATTCATGAGTACTATCGGGAGACGTCGAGAACAAAATTGCCTGCTAGTTATGGCGAAAATTATCAAGTGATTCCAGTTGGAAGACATATCTTGATACTTTTCTCGTATCTTTACTCTAATAACGTTATCCCACATTCATAAGCTCGAGAAAGATTATTCATTATGCCAAAAATTTTTGAACAATTCAAATCTGGCTTCCTCCGATGCTCGATACTGGTGTCTTGTAGATTTCTTTTATACTACTGTTGGAAGTTAAAAAAGATATGAATTATAAGTTTCATAATTTTTTATTTCGATTTTAAAGTTACTTACTTGATTTGAATCCATTTTTATTAATATAATAGTTTATGAAATACTATTATGAAAATATTTCCACCCACCCTATGTATAATATAATAAAAAACTAAATTTGGTAGTTGGTAACCGGATCGATTTTTAAAATGATTGGTAGTCGAATTAGAGTGTTCCATTGACATTTTTTTAATATCAAGAGTTTATATTCAAACATCCAACATACGGAATATTAGACAAAATATAACTTTTATATTTTCTTTAAAAAATTTAAAGTATAATTTTTTTATCCTGTAGGCTATTGCTAATGTGATCCGATTAACCAACTGATATTAAAAATATTCTAATTAATAAATCTCTATCAAACGATGCTAATTGCAATATCAGTTTTAGTGAATAATTATTGTCGGATGCAGGTCATATGCTATTTCCTCCAGATTTAGTAAACATGCTAAAACTTTTGGGTTTTTTTTTTGAATGATTATTTATTTTTTTAAAAAAAAATTTTCTCTTAATTTCGGTTAATTTAATTTTCAATGTTCGATCGTTTTTTAAGATTATATATAATTGAATCATTTTTATTTATATAATTAGAAAATACGAGGGAACTATCCGAATCACTATTTATTAACCGTTTTTCGTTTCAAGCCCAGTTAAAAACTTGAATTCACGAATTATTTGTTCACCAATCGGACATCTCGGAGGTCACGAGAAAAAGTGTCATTTCGCAACTTTCACAATGATCCATCAATTATACTTAGTCAGGGTGCTTCCAAATTTATTATAAAATAATATTTCTACACTAATGGAACTTCTGATTAGATTTTAAGAACAATAACATTTTTAGTCCAAATATTGCTCCATAAGCTACAAAAACGTTATGAAGTGTCGGTGGATATTTTCCGCGAAAACTTATTGGAATTGAAACAAATATAAGAGCGAGAGATAATAACGTATAAAACCGTTTGCTTGTTTGAATTGGTTCAAATGAAAGTGATAAAAACAATAATAATGGGATAAAAAATATTGAAGAATATACTGAGGTAGGTAATTTTGGAGGAAATTCTTGCCATGTAGATAATGGAGAATTAAATATGAAATTTAACGTGTGAGCGGTCGTTACTGACAGCGGTATATAAACCAGATTTGATTTGGTGAAAATGCCAGGTTGTGACATATTGAAATTTTAAAATCGATATTAAAAGATTTAGGGTTATTTTATGTAAAAATTGAGGAAATGTTGTTTAAAATTAATATTTGAGTTTGAAAGATTTAATGAATTGTTGGAGCTTTGAATTCCACCACTCTATATATACTTTTTTTGTTGCTTAAAAAAACGAAAATCATTATTAAAATGATATTTCTTACGCCGAGCTTTTTAATTTCGAGAAATTTACTAAAAAAGGTTAATACCTGCATAAATACAGGTTTAGCTAATTTTAGATTAAGTCCAAATAAAGTAATGAATGTTTGAGGAAAATCTTGGAAAAAAAATTTTTTTTTATTATAACAATTGTAACAATCGGTTATTTTTGGACCTACTATTAATAGTTCATTAAAAGATTTCTTTTTAAAATATGATAACCTATCAATGTTTCAATTATTGTACTAAAGAAATAAGTCGTACATTTATTATTCGATAATTTTTTTTTTTTTGTATTTAGGGATATTGAATCTAATCAACTAATAGCTATTTTAGTAAAACGGATTCAAATTTTAACAATTTCCTTGAAATTTTATAGATTTTAATTTGTAATTTTCAACGTCTGTTTATTAGAGTCTAAATTTTTAACAACTCAATTTGTTTGAATTCAATGATCAATTATAACAAAGGTTAAAAAAAGGCCATTAATAAAATTTACAATACAATAAAGACATAAATAATATTTGAACTAATTTATTCGATTATTGATTTGAACCTAAATTTTATTCTCAACTCTTGCTTGCCTTTGTCCTCGGGTTCTTTTTTGGTTCAGGAACTTTAGTGGTTTGGGTTTGTTTGCTTAGGCTTGCTCGGTGCTTCTTTTACTTGTCATTCTTTTACTAATTTATACAATCTATTAATGACAAAGTGTGATATTTTGGCCCGCCAAGTTAACCATGAGATTTTCGAAAATGATTTTGATTGGTTACACAAAAATTTTTTTCTAGATTTGTAAACAAATTATATTTTTATAATTTGAGTCCAAAAAAAATTTGAAAGTCAAAAGTGTCCCGATATTAAATGAGGTGATATGTATGTTGAATAATAATAAAAATAAATTCAATAGATTTGGAAAGTTTTATACGGAGGTAGGATATTCCAATACTAGCACAATTTTCGTACTATTTTCGTCTACTCTTGTTCGCTAGTCCAGATTTAACATTAAATCAAAAAAAAAAATTTTTTTTTTTAGAATTTTCTCCCTTCTACGAAATAATAATGACAATCAGAATAATGCTAAAAAAAAAAGATTTCTTTAAAATTCCGAGCATTTGGAATAATTCTAGAATTATCTTCCGCCACATTCGCTGCCAAAGGAATGTTGATTGCTTTTTGTTAGTCTCGGAAAGAAAGTCTATCGTTCTTATTAAATTCGGCTTGGATTTCTTGGGCGATTTTATTTATTAAAAAAAATAATTACCGCAATTATAAATATGATCGTTAATTATGAAAAAAAGGAAGTCAGTAAATTAATTTCTATTCCAATTACTACTATTATCTTTCGATATTTTCGAAATTATATCGTTATAAAAATTACGAATATATTAATTTACAATTCCAATTTTTTTTGTTTAGCCTTTAAAAACACTAAATAAAATAATGAAAGTAATATCCAGCATACATCGGTTTATTTCTTGCTGCAAGAAAAATCCTGGTGTACTCTGGATTTCCGAACATTACTCAGAGTATAAGGTAGGGTAAGTGATTACTATAATATCATACCGATTTATTATATAAATACTCTACATCGTATTTTTTTTTTTTTAATCAAAGCCAGCTATTTAAAGAATATCCATCTTACTTTGATATACGAAAAGACATTATAGCTAATGTATTATTTGGTAGTGCGGACATGTACGCGCGTGCACATTATTGGTGAATTTCCGCACGCTTCAAAAAATATTTGTGCGCGGTCCGCACTTACATTTCTTATAATCATTAGTAAAATATTTAATATATAATATTTGCGCACTATCCATCACAATTTTCGCACATATTCTCATCATATAATGTGCATTTTCCGCACATATGTTTAGGTTTGAAAATCATACACTGATTATATCAGCACTTTCCCATCCCACTTACAGTTCATCTTGTTTTGAAAATGGACTTTTATCTGCTTACCTTTTTGTTCTTGATGTGCTTGAATTTTGAAGATGTATTCAACCTTCTTCAGATATTTTGTTTAAATAAAATAAAATAAATAATAATAAGTAAATTTTAAAATAAAAAGTAGTTTAAAAAGTTCTGTTTCTAATCCTTTCCTCATCGTTCTTATTGCTAAATTGTGTTTCGAAATGACAATAGGAATAAACTTACATTCAAAACTTTTTTAGTCGATGGATTTATTTTTCTTTGACAGCATGACATATTCCTCTGTAATTTCCAATATAGTAATAAACACGACGCAGTATTTTTTTCCAATTAATATATTTGCTGATAATTGCGAATTTTTAAAAGTTAAAGATTAGATGCTAATACTCCATATGTATAGAGAGATTGAATTTGCTAGATACATAATTATATTTCAAGAAATGCTGTACAGGTAAATAATAAATTATAATTCATTGCAAATTGGATAAACCATTATATAATCGGGTGGATAGATGATCATGTTATCGAGAACTATTATTGAAATTCCATTTCACAATCGAACTTTTGATCATTTGATCATTATATAGTTATCCAGAATAAAAGGTAATTAATGAAAATGCAATTTAAAAAGAAATTTTAATTTTCTATTATAATTCATGAATTTTATGCACAATTCATATTTAAATTATTCAAAGTTTATTGCAAAGATAAAAATTGGTACTTTATAACTTTAAATAAATCACATTTCTATGAACTATTTAAATTACAGACTAAGAAACTTTATCTTATTTAATCTTAGTGTTTAAATAATCCTTAAGAAAAATAAATTATGGTTTACTTTAAATATAATATAATTTCAATTTCAACCTTTGTATAAATTTGTTTTAAATGTATTTTAATATATTATTCGTATAAAATCAATTTAAAATAGTTTTTATTTACCTTCAGATATTTCTAATTCATTTTGATCTTCTGAATGAAGATTTGGATTATTGTATATTTCTTCATCTATAAATTAAATTTATTAAAGAATTTAATTGGTTTAAATAAATTTATTTATTTTTATTTACCTTCATCTACTTGTATGGTATGTACAGTATATATGGTATTTCAATTTCATTATTTATATGATTAATACAGATTTCTAAAATAAAGTATTATTTAATCTTAAATATTTAAAAAGTTTTATTTATTCAAATAAATACCTTTTTCATTAATTAGTTTTGTTTTCTTAGATTTAACGCTTTCTATTAAAATTTATTATGATAAGTAATAATAAATGAAAAAGCTATTACCATCCGAATCATATGAAGAAATACTTTTAGAGTTGCCCTTATTTAATATCTGTCAGTTT
Source organism: Funneliformis mosseae (assembly GCA_910592005.1). Taxonomy (NCBI): domain Eukaryota; kingdom Fungi; phylum Glomeromycota; class Glomeromycetes; order Glomerales; family Glomeraceae; genus Funneliformis; species Funneliformis mosseae. The sequence continues at coordinate 1,368 of CAJVPP010003581.1, read as the reverse complement.
AAAGTTACATAAAATTTTATTTGTTAAATTTTATAGACTTAACGCAAAAAACAAAATATGACAATAACTAATATCTAAGAATGACCTTTCAATAAATAATAAATTAATAATAAATATAAACTTTACTTACTATCTGGAATTGTAAGACTATTTTGCTTACTATCATTACTTTCATAATCTAATTTTAAAAAGGTATCTATTAGCATAAAAATTGGGTGTGATCATTATTATTTTAAAATTTTTTAAATCAATTAAATGAATACAATTATTAGAATACCTTCAGTCGCATTTCTTGGTTCAGGTAAATCTTTAAAAATATGAACTTTACTAAATTTTCTAACAAATGAACTAATAGAAGTAGAGATGATATTAGATTCTACATTTGATAGTATACTATTAATATTAATGCCAGTTTCTTCATTTTCATTTTGATAATATGAATTACGCATTTCTAAAATTTTATTAAAAAGAGTATTATTTTCAGGTCTTTTCAATAGATCAGCATCCCAACATTGTATCATTAAATTTTTATATTCTGCCAGAGTTCCTGGTACTACCTTTGGCCTCATCCCATTCATTATTTTCATCACAAGGTCATAATCATGATCAAAATCAGCAAATGGTGTTTGTCCAGATGAAATCTCCCACATAAGCATACCAAGACTATAAATATCTGAGGCAAAAGTATATCCTTTTCCAAAAATAACTTAGGGTGCTATATAAGGAAGATTTCCATATATACTTCCTAATGGTTTTTCAACAGGGCCACAAAATCCAAAATCACTAATATGCCAAATATCAATATTTTTAGAATATAGAATATTTTCTGAATGCAAATCTCTATGAATAGAATTTCTTATTTTAAGTTCATCAATTGCTGCAATTATGTATAAAATGATATGAATTCGTTTTTTCCATGTGAGTTGATTACGACTTTGCTGTAAATATGTTCTTAAATCTATATCATATAAACCCATTACAAGATAATAATCTTTATTTAATGGATCCTGAGTAAGACCACGACTTTCAACGAAATAACTCGATTTAGTGCTGAATGTTAATTGAGTTTTAGCCTATAAAACAGAAATAAAATAATCAGATATTTTTATTTAACAAACTTTAATTATTAATTCGTATAATAACTCTCATTTATATACCTCTTCAAACCAGGTTCTACTAGCACTTTCAATATTTTCTAATCTTTTGAGTATTAAATTTTCCTTTCCGTATCTTATTAATTTTTGTTCGACTGAATCCCATTTAAAATAAGATCCATTAATCCAGTTTGCTTTATAAATTTCAGAGCAACCACCTTTAGTTAAATATTTAATATTTTGTATATTATTATATGGAATCCATTCAACTATT
>CAJVPP010003580.1:0-11274 GCA_910592005.1 Funneliformis mosseae | reverse complement strand
ATTATAGTATTGAATTATAAAACTTGTTTTGTATTAATTTGTATATATCGATTTATATATTTTTCTTTTATTATATTATTAAATAAAGATAATTTGATATAATAATATCTTGATATTCTGATATTTTTTAGATAAAACAAAAACATCATTATATTCAGCTTTGACTGTAATCGCTTCTTTATAAGCAGTTTGGTTGCATTGGCCATTTGTTTTCTAGTTGCCTTCTTTATAATACTTGCTTTTTGACATCTAGAATAGACTAAGATTGTAGATTAATTTACCTATGTAAAACAGCTAGATAATCATTAAAGCAACTCATAAAAAGCCTGGAATATTATACTTTAGTTATATGAGAATGCTTCTCAACTCACGAAAACGCATTTCGTTCTCGAGCATACTGGTCTATTCTGCACTAAATTATAACTAGACATAAGATCCCGATGAAAGTAGCCTAACTTTACATTCTTGACTTATGAACGAGAACTTCATGCCCAAACACACAGCCCGCTTACCAACAAATACTAGTTATTTAGTCCTCAGGCTGTTTTTTCTTATTCGATATATTACTGAAACATTAATACCATTACCTTTAGTTAACTCTTTAGTTGTGTAAGATGTAGCTAAGCAGGATATTCCTCTTCAAATAACTTTTGTAAAATCTGATCTCTTTTTTAAATGAATGATGCATACGATCTTTTTTGACATTGCTTAGGATCTGAAAACTCATTGATGCTTGATCATTTAGTGTTATAACAGTTCTAAAGTTTTACCAGAAATGAAGAATGAAGACATACAATACACTTCGTAATTTTACTATTTACTAATAAATAATATATTTGCAAATCCTTAATGAACAGAGGATCCCTAATGGAGTTATTTTAATTAATATCATTTAAGATAATCGACCATTTTTATTGATGATCCTTTCAATATTATATCTGAATGCAATAGTTGTTTGACTTTTCACGTGAAGTGTTTGTTGATTTTCTACAAGTGAAGGTAGTATATTCAGGATTCTTTCAGTTAAAATTGATTTATGAAGTGTTTCAATGACTATTTTAGTGTTAATATAACTTATATTAAGATAACAATGCTAATGATGATGGTAGTAAGACACAAATTAAGACAAAGAAAAATAAATTCTTGGGAGATTAAAATGCAGTCATATATTTACCCTGCACTTCACCATTAAGTTTCACAATCAAATTTGCGATTTTCTACTTTAAAACCACATTCTTTAAGCTTTTCTCGTTCAACATAAAAAAGAGCGGGACTATCTAATCCCTTTTCAAGTAAATATGTGCTAATGTTTCTTCCGATATGCTAAATAACATATCACAATATGCAATTCAGAAAAGAGGAAGTTTATATTAGAAGTCAATTGTTGCACAACATATTGGACAATCCATAATACACCACAGGCTCATAGACAAATAAATCACGATGTTTAATATGCTGAAATATTAGTCACATGCGCGTTAAATTTACTACATATTCACAATTCCTGTCCACTAAAAAATTTTTTCAAATGCCTGAGGCTTACTGCGCTGATCAGATACGTGTTGACAATCACAATTTTCTTAATTAAGAGTAATCTATTTTATTTTGTGACATCTATAAAGATGGGAAAATTAATTATCATCGTAATGGTGTGAATCTAGAATCAAGCTGAGCAATAAACTTTCTTACCTTATTATTACTTTTGCAGAACATATGAGTTCGTTTAGTTGTTAAAATTGATAATGTTAATATTGGTAAGTTTGAATATTTCATTTGATTTCACTTTGCTTTATTTGCACAAAGCAATAAAAGGATTCACTAACCAAAGCTCACCTTTTTATGTAATTTTCAGGATAATTTTGGAATTTGAATACGTTTTTGGAGAGAATTATGTTAATATGATCGATTACAAAAATCTAATCAGCGGATCCGCTTAAAAATATAATAAATAACATTGATACTACCCATATGTAATATCAATAAGGGTCTTTTTATATGTAAAAAAAAACCTTGTATCTACAGGAAAGTTCGAGAATAAATTCACCCTCAACCAAAAATCTTAAGTTTACCTGATATTCGCATGACTTTTGATAATTTTAACTGACTATGAACAAAGTGAATAGACGGGACTCACATCATGTGAAAAAAAATAAAATTTTATTATTATTTAGTGTGATGAAACACACAAAATACAGTATAAAGGATCAGGACATAGCCTGTGATACATGATGAAGTTTTTATGCTAATGCTAGTGAAATAATAAAAAACTCTAACTACTAGGATAAAATCCTCTTCAATGTAATCTGTATTAGAATGCTTAGAAATCCTATCATCTAGTTCTAACTTTTTTGCTAAAGAAAGTACTCTATATGATCTTAGAATCGCATTATGCAAATCCTCCAGTCTGGATAAATGGATTATATGGGCCAGTATTTGCAGTAAAGATCGAGCGTAAGGCAACAATAATTGAACTATTTGATATAGATCCTGCTGCAGATGTAGCAATCAGACAAATAAATTGTATTTTTAAATTAGCGAAAACCTTCTGAAAAACCTCAAATCCATGATCAATATGATAGTTTTATTCATGATTTTTTATTTATCGTAACAGTGTAATTGAAGAAGAGATTTACGAAAGGTGATTTGAGTCTTATCAAAAAATATTCTGCCATGAAAAAATACTTAATGAAAATCTTCTACCCTAGCCGATAAGTGTAGACTCATGCATTTACATCAAAGATATTCATCGTGAAAATTCTCGTGTTGAGAGTCTCAATAATATTATCAAACATAAGATAAAAGCAAACAGTGCCTTGTGATCTTGCCAGTATTCTTGATAAATGGTTTGAAAATGAAGGGCAATAGAACTGTTTATGAATAACATACTCTAATCTTTTTTTTAAAATTGATAAAGTAATGTCTGAATACCTGATGCCTCATATCTTATCTGCTGAACGATTGGAGATTACGTAATGCCTTTACTTTATTGTAAGTAAAGTAGAACCAGACATAATTGAAGTAATTTGCATTTTATTCTATTTTTAAGGTTGAAACTATTAATAAAATTTAACATCTAATACTCTTGCTATATAGAATTTGGATGTTAATGATTGAGGACATGTAGGATGCTAAGCAAATTTTAATAAAATTATAATTGCTGAAGTTAATAAAAATAGCAGATAACAAATATGCAATCTGATAATAAAAATACGTATATTTTGTAGTAATAGTTAATCTTATTTCATATCTTTGTTCATGCATATCAAATATATCCTGTGGTATTATTTGTCATTACTATTTCTGAGTAATAATAACTTCAACTGTTGCAGGATTTCAAATTCAATTATACCTTTATGGTGGTATGTATATTGATAGTTAAAATGACAAGTATATAGCTATAGAGACTTGTTGTTTTATAAACCAAGCTATGCAAAATTTTTCGGGCATAATATTTACTTTAAATCCTTCAACTATTCTTACAACTTTTACCACTATTTTACGTTGTGTAGCAAAGAAGAGAACTAAACATAGGAACGTATAGGGACTTGCACAGCAGGTAACTCTATTTGCTGTTGCCCATAATAGTCATGGTGAGATGTTCGAATGGTTAAATAATTTATTAGTCAGCATAATGAAATGATGATTACACAACTGAATCATGTAAAGTAGGATGCACAAATTGCATATAAAGTTTTGAAATTAAAAATTCTGTGCATGAGGTAAAAATTAAATAAATAAATTAAAAATATAACTAATACCCAAAGACTTTTAATGGATGTTTGATCACATGACATTTAAAGTTGTTGAAATGTAATTTTGCTGAATTTCTTGTTTTCAATAAAATCATGACAATCAAGTATTTTATATATTAAATTGATATGATGTTTTTAATGCTAACCTGTAAATTTCATTATTAATGTAAGATTTATCTAATGAATTTGCATCATATTCGAAAGTCATCTCCATTTCATTATAATGTACTTTCTGAATTTGTGGAATTGTAAATTCTTTAAGTTCATCATTTATATTTGCAAAGGTATTTGAAATAAGAGTTTTAGACTGAGTGTTCTTCTTTCAATCGTTATTCAACTGTTAAGAAATATATCAATAAATGTAGTATTTGAATTATATAAAAGTCGTCATTAACAGATTTTCAGCGAGATGTTGTTTGTATTAAAAATATTATTTCTAAATGTACGAGCTCAAGAAGCTTTAAAAATATAATTAGTAGCATTGAGATATTTATTTATCATATAATGTTAGCCATCTTTAATGTTGTTTGATATAAACTATTACGGCATTCATAAAAATCCTTTTAAATTGTTCAAATGATCCAACAAGCTTTGATTTTAGGCATGAAAGGGAGGTTTTGACTAATATGCCAAATACAATGTTGAAGGATATTTTAATCAGACAGCAACATCCATTTAGGATCAGCAACTGTTATAGAGAAACTCCTGTAGCATCCAATATACATTGAAGAATTCACATAAAGCATCTTTTGTATCTCGATTTATTAATGCTTATGCTACAATTCAAGACTTCATATTATTATCAACTGCTATAAAAATAGATAGAGATATTTCATATTGTTCTTTCGTTTATATAATTTTAAATATAAGCAGTAGGTTTCTATTGAGTAAAAATAAAGTAATGTTGACGCTAAATTTATTTAATAATTTCAAATTAATCAGTGTAGCCTCAACGTCGGCGTTCTACATTTTCGCAATATCAATATTTAAAACTAAATAAATGCCAATCAATAGAACTCTATTTAATTAAAACCAAGAAATAATAAAAATTGAGTAATAAATAATAAGAAATTCGGAAGTTAAATATAAACGAAGTTACAGATTAAAAATTATAATGTCAAAACGTTGAAAGCGAAAATATCACGAAGAGACAAAGGAAGGTATTTCAAGGCATATTTATGCAAATACATGAAGGAGGGAGCGTGGTAAGTTTGAGCTGTTTAAGGATTTCTAGCTCGTATTTATAAAAAAATAATTATAATGACAACCTGTCATCCTACCAACCTGGCACCATCCAAAACGACCTTCAAAGGACTAACTGTAAACATGAAAAAATTTACATACGAAATCATGTTTTCTCTGGGCGGAATTATAATTAATGTAACACTATTATCATTGAGAATTCCATCATAATAACAGGTCCAAGTTTCCAATTGATTAGGACTTCTCTAAAAGATTTGTGGTTAATGTATGATCTTTAGAAATTATCCATTGAGCATCTTCTTCTTTTAAGTTTTTCAATATATCATTTCATTGAGGATTAGATTGACGATATTTGTAATTGACTTTATAAAGATTTTGGTTGTAGATCTTTTTTATTATATTTAGCTTTAACATTTGTTTATTAGACAATGGCTTTAGACGACCATTCATTCTATTCAATATCAGTTAATATAGGTTTTTAAAGGCCTTATCTGACATAAAGTAGGATCCAAAATGCTCATTAATTAGCGTAGTAATGAAAATAGTTTTATATGGATTATTTTCACTGGGCAAAAAAGGTTAATATGCCATTTGCAATAATTCTTTGAAATTTCGAAGGTCTGGTTTGATTTGCCTCGTTTATTAGTATGTATTCCTTGACAACTACATATAAATTGTTGCGTTCACTTGCAACTTTTCTGATATTCCTATTCGAATAAAAACTTGTTGGAATGACCATTGTTTAATGTAGTCAAAAGCAGATTTCTAAGTAAATAATGTTACGCCAACTTCCAATACCAAAGGTAAAGAACTTGAATCAGAAATTGTTTTCTGAATTTTTGGATAGTCTTCTTCATCACTGTAGTCACTATCCAACGGAATATTGTCAATTAGGTCTTCGGGAAAATATTCAGTATCAGGATCGTTACTAGATAAAATCTGTATTGTATAAAATAGTTTAGATAAGAGAAAAGAGGAAACAAATGTATATAACGCCGCAGAAAAGCTTAATAAATACTATAGATATCACATTCGTGTCTCATGAGAACTAAAAAGTCTAATAAAAAGTCTAATTTATAAAAACAATATGCATGGTGCGCAAATCCAAATTCCTTTTAATATTTAGATACAATAAGGTTTATTTTTAGCTTAGATATTTTAACCTTTATTTATAATTTTATTGGTTTTTAATTTGTCTGGTTTTATTTTATTATTAGAATTTTTTTAGATTATAAGTATAAAACTTATTTAATTGATCATTTTCGTTTGGTCGGTTCTACGATTTGTAGGCTTCGTTGGAATTCTGCTTAAATTTTGGTGTTGAACAATGTATAACAATTTGTTCAATCAGTTATATCAATTAATCAAATAAATTATTATGTAAAATAAATTAAAAATTACAACTTATTATAAATATGCTGATTGCAAGAAGATAATATTTGCCAAATCAAAGATTGCTAAGCCAAAAATGGCTAGCACGAATTCCAATTGAGAATCTATGGATTGAGGTCAAGTAACAAAAAAAAAATCGGTCTATACTTATAAAAATCCTAAAAATTCAATTATTGCATTTAAGAGTGTTATGAATGAATTTTGATTTTTATAAATTATATGACATGAATAGAAAGTCGTAATTCCGAGCTTTATATATTCCGTATATACAGTAAATCAACATAATCTTTAGCCGCCTCTTATTTTGACATAAAAGTAAATGCTTTTAATTGTCAAAGTACCCAGCATATTAAATCAAAAGTTTCACGACCATTTAGTTTATTTAAATTCTTTGTATATTAATACCAATCTTTAAATCTATAAAGATAAGTCGATTTACACGGGCGCGAGTCCAAGCTATACTATCAAGAACTTGGTCAATAGTGTTTGCAGTAATAGTTGCTAAATACGAATTTTGATGCTTTTTCAGCTCAAATAGAATTATATACACTTATATTATAATTTATCCTTACGATAAAAATTTTGAATTTGTTATTGGGTTTGTATTTTTCAGTGATGGCAAATGACCGGGTCATTTGTCATTTAATGTTGAAAATACAAAAATTCATAAACATTTATAATTGATGTATTATGTAAGCAATAAATATAAATATTTAAGATGATTATGTTAATAATATACGACAATGCATAGTAAAAGAAGTAATATATCTTTTTTTTAAGTGACACGACGTAAACGAGGAACGAAACATTGAGTTTGTCCTAATATTGAAAAAAATGACCAAAAATAAAGTTAAATAATTAACTTTTTAAATAGTAAATATTTTCTGCGGACATTTTATTTAAGAAATTCGTGTAGCCAATCGTTAAAAAAAATTAGTGATTTTTATTTGTATTAAACTATGATAATTTATTAGAGAAAATAATTTGGACGTGTATTTTCACGATAAAGTTATCAAAATGATGAGAATTTGATTTGTCTATATCGCCGTTAAAAAAATATTAATAATAAAAATATATACTAAGAAGCAAAAAGAAAATCGTTTGATTGCTGATCCCTGAGGTAACAAAACCCGGAATATAAAAAGACAAACGAAAAATAATGAATTATCAAATAAATTAAAATTGAAAATAAATTAATATAACTCTGAGGAACCTAGGGAAAAGAAATAAACTAACAAAAAATAAAATCGGACTGTGGACCCAAAGAGAAACCGAAAGGAAGAATTTTGGAAAAATCGTTCGGCCCAAACGATCAGCTTTGACATTTCTTATTAAGAGAGAAAAAATAAATTTTATTTTATTTATACTCAAGCTAATCAGATTTAGGTTAGAGTATATTTAAAGCAAGTATAAATTCATCATGTAAGCCAAGAAATTACCTCATTCGTAAGCAAAGCAATTCAAGTGTTAAGAACGTCGTCGGAATTGTCAAACCTCTGAACTAAAAATTCAATCAGCGAATCTCTACATATAAGATTAAGAATGGTATCCCTTCATAAATCAAGATTTTTTCGATCAAAGAAAAGTTGTATTATTATTGGAATATCAAAATGCGAAGATCGTTTGGGATATGCGCTTGCCCACAAAATGCGCATTACTCCAAATAAACATTTTGGACAAATGTTCACTTCGGATATATCCAACAACCATTTCGAACTGTCCCGAATGATTATTTCATGTTTAATTTATTTTTATAAAACTAATCCCATGTGAAAACTGTAAAAATCCATAAAAAAAAATGGCGCCCCTTACAATTAATTAATATGGCTTCAAGATTACAAAAAATATCTGAAGATAACATTTCTTATATAAAATGATGCAAAAATGTTTTTTTTTTTCAACTTCAAAGTTTTACAAACTAGGAAACGGTAACTGTTCTAGTCTGACGCATAATTCCAGATTAGCTTTTCATAATTTATCATTTTTTATTGCGAGTTGAGTGTTCAATTTTTGTGAAGCATGCGTGACATGATATCAGCAACACAGATTTCTATTGATCAATATGCAGAACATACATGACGACGACATTGCATTTGATATGCAAATTGATTTTCGTCTTAATAAGTTCATGGTTACACAAAACTATTTTATTAAAAAGATGAAGAAAAAATTTAACAAAGAAAAAAATGCCAAAAGGCAATAAATTTTACTTTTTGGATTAATGTTTAATTTCCGCATATTGCATATGATTGGTTTTTTTTTTTTTTTTGCTTAATGTTTTCCGCTAATCTAAATATGGTTAGATCAATAATAATACTTTGGGCCCGAACGATTTCGTCTTTTGCAGTTTATTCTTTGATTCTTAATTTTGGCTCAATCGTTTCAAAAATAGTATGTGATTTATTATAAATCTCTCTAATATGCGTCTAATATTTTCAAGAACTGCATATTTCTTATTATTTTTTTTTTTTTTTTTTTTTTTTTTTCTTGAATAAGTTTTCGATCCTTATTGGTCAAATTTTATAATTTCAGAACTCAAATAATAGCAACCAAAATTTATCAATTTTAAATTTTAATATATAATAATATTCTCATCAAAATATTATTATTTACAATAAATGTTGTGATGATAGTGGTGACGTTGGGTGCTCCTATCATTATATTCTCGAAACAAGCGCTTACATACAATCAATGTAGTATTAAAAATCCAAAAATGCGAAAATTAAATACGAATATGGCGCAGTTAAAGGACAAAACTATTATAACAATAAAATTTTTTTAAAGAACCCGCTTCAAAAGTGAAACTATCCAATTTAAAAAACTATATCCACAAATGTTCATTAAAATAAAGATAAAATTACTAATCTTTTCTTAAGATCTAAATTTGAGATTTGGTTCAAAAAAATAATAACGAAAATTAAAAAAAAATACACAATGAAAAGAAATCTTAATTCATTGAAAAAAAATGGTCCCATAAAACTTAAACTTATTAGTTTAAGATGTATCATAATATAATTGAACATCACAGTCTGAAAGGTCTAATTCATCTAATATTTCACTTTCTTCATTTTCTTTAGAGTCAAAATGGCTTTTAGGAATACTATTAAGTCCCAGAATCACTTGATAAATGTCTGGTCTCTCCTTTGGCTCATGCTTCCAACATTCTATTTTAAACAAGTAAATTAATGATTAAATTTCATACAATAGATTGTGATAAAAAGAATAAAATTAAGATTTTTTCTTACTTTTATATAGATTAACAAATATGCGATTAGTGGCTGAAATAGGAATTTCTCTGATACCTTCAAGAATTTCCAACTGAATGGAAGAAGTATTATCTGTTGTTTCAAAATTGAAAGGTGATGAATGACTTGTCAATTGCCAGAATAATACTCCTAAGCTATAAATATCAGATTTTTTGGTCAATTCATATAAAGGATTTTCAAATATTTTAGGATCCATATAAGGTATTACACCACGTGGTGTTTTAGTATCTGATCTTTGTAGACACGAACATCCAAAATCCGCTAATTTGATTGAATGTTGATGGATCAAGATATTATTGGGATGCTAAATAAAAATATATATATATATATCATATTAATATATTAAAATCAAATATACAGTATTAATTAATCAACTTACAAGATCTCGATGTATTATGTCATTGTCGTGTAACCATAAAATCGCACTCGAAATGTCGTTGGCAAATTTCAATTGATTTTCCCATTTAAAAGATTCGGCGTTGTCTCTTAAATATTTTCCTAAAGTACCGCCATCCGCATAATTTATTTCGTCTAAAAACAATAATAAAAAGGTTTGAACAAAATTCTTCAATTAAAATTACTAAATAATAAAAATTACTTCACCTTTTAATTTCGTAATTCCGTAAAATTTAATTATATTCGGATGAAAAATAACTTTTTTTCTCATATTTTCCATTATATGAATCTAGAAAAATATATTTTTAATCGAAATAACTATATATTTTAGCAAAACTATACTATTAATCTCATACCTCGTTTATAATAATTTCTTTAATTTCTTTCGTAGAACTTTCGACAAATTTTTTAATTGCAAGTTTTGTTTTGGTTATTTTCCAATGTGCAGTATAAACCGAAGCATAACCTCCAGTACCAATTTCAGAAAAATCCTTAAAATCTTGAGATTCATGATAAGGAATGTCACAGCCTTGCAACTTTACAAAAGAAACGTGTGCATCACGGTGGTGCAGCTATTATAGTCATGACTTTAATTAGGAATATGCAGCGAAAAAAAAAAACCATTTTTAGGGAAAGATCTTCTTTTGCCGCAATAATTAAAAAAAAGTTATCATAATTGATTTCATGGTCTTTATATATTTTTTTTCCAGATTATTTTGTGTAACATGACACAATAATTAAAAAAATCCCTGTTCCGAAATATCTCGTAAATCCGCGCACACGATTAAATAAAATTCAATAATTCTAGGATCTAAACAGTTGTAGTTTTTATTTTATTTTTTAATTTTTAGTTTTATAATAATAATTTAGCATCAATTATAACTAATGTAATATTTTAAGCACCTAGCAGAGCAGTGCAATTAGAAGATATGGAAGCACATTTGAAAAATTTGTAAGCATTATTTTCATTTGGAAGTTTTCAATCAAATGGTTATGTTATTTGATACATAATGCACATCCCTGCATATTTTAGTATCACAAGTTTGAGCAATGCATCGTACATAATTGAGGATACATTTTTATGATTTTTGCTGACTAAATATACATTTGTGCTAATATCATTTAGTATTACCGAGCAGTGTGTAAAATTCATGTGCACAATGTGCACATGTGAACATTAAATTTTTGTGTGCACATATTACACAGCATAAAATATGCACAAATAATTACTAAAAATAGATAAATTATATATAAAAATGGATAAA
>CAJVPP010003579.1:0-11276 GCA_910592005.1 Funneliformis mosseae | reverse complement strand
TTTTATTAATTTACTCATCCATATCATTAGAATGCTGGAATTATGAGCCAGTAAAACGTCCAAATATAAATGAGGTAATCTTATCGCTCAAAAATTTAGTTTCACTCGAAATACGTGAGGTTATAACTGAGATAAGTTTTGAAGATTATAATAAAGGAAGTACTTCATTTGTAAATACCGAATCCGATCTTAAATCTGATGAATTAAGTGAAAAATTTATAGATGATAATGATTTGGAATTATTAGATGAATTCAACCAATTTGAGATTATAGAATCTGAATTTACAAACAATTCAAGCTTGCTAAAACAAAAGATAAGTAATCCGACTTTTCAAGTTAAATATTTATCAAGAAGTTCATTAGATTCATTGGAATCAATATACAATAAAACAAAAATAATAATATTATTGATTATGTAATTAAAAAACATGATAAAGGTTATACTTTTGATGAAATTGAAGATATTATTAAAAAGTCATTATTGAGATTAAATCAAAATATGAAAAATCTTTTAAATTGGCTTAATAAAAATCAAGATAAGCTACAATATATATGGTTTCTTGGATTGCTTTATTATCACAATATTGACATAGTTGAAGATAGTTGTAAAGCATTTGAATTATTTTTAAAAGCAGCAAAAGATAATAATACAATTGCGCAAGTTTATCTTGCTAAATGCTATTATGAAGGATATGGAACTGAAAAAAGTTATAAATTAGCTTTTGAGTATTATCAAAAATCAGTAGAGAATGGAAGTATTTTTGGGCAATTTTATATAGGATATTGCTATGCATTTGGTATAGGAGTACAGCAAAATAAAGAGAAATCAATAGATTGGTATAAAAAAGCAACTAATAATGGTAATATTACTGCAAGGTTCTACTTGGCAAATTGTTATAGGTTAGGTGATTCAGTTAAAAAGGATGAAACTAAAGCTTTTGAATATTATATTATATTAGCAAACAAAGAAATTTCTGATGCACAACATCAACTTGGAAATTGTTACTATTATAAGATTGGAACAGAAATAGATAAGGATCAAGCTTATTTTTGGTATAATAAAGCAGCATGCAATGGAAATATTGTTGCAAAATATATTTTAGAGAAAAATTATAATAAAAAATTTAATCCTAAAAAGGATAAAAATGAAAATCTTTTTAAAGCAATATATTTTGAAAGATTAAGACGTATTGGAATTAATAATTATAATGGAATTGGAACTAAACTAAATTATAAAAAAGCATATAATTATATTCATAAAGCAGCAGAAAATGGAAATATAATTGCACAATATAATTTAGGAAATTGTTTTAAATATGATAAAGGTATAGAAAAAAATGAAAGAAAAGCTTTAAATTATTTAAAAAATCAGCTGAACAAGGATACTTAAATGCACAAAATAATTTAGCTTTTTGTTATCAAAATGGAATTGGAACTGAAAAAGATGAAGTTAAAGCTTTTGAATTATATAAAATTGCAGCTGAAAAAGATGATGTTGATGCACAAAATAATTTAGCTTTTTATTATCAAAATGGAATTTGAACTGAAAAAAATGAAGTTAAAGCTTTTGAATTATATAAAATTGCAGCTGAAAAAACATTTTGTTAATGCATAAAATAATTTAGCTTTTTGTTATTAAAAGGGATTAAAGCTTTTGAATTATTTAAAATTGCAGCTGAAAATGGATAAGTAATAGAAAGAAACTTAAAAAGGCTTTTAACTGGTTTCAAAATATCAGCAGAATCCATATGGGTAATATGGGTTGAATGTTATAAAAATCAGGTTCTGAGAATGTTTTAACAAAATTGATATTTTTATTGAATTTTAGTTTATAATGTTATTTGATTAAAATTCATTAAGCTCTTAATTTTGGTTAAAAATTTCTTAGTACCTGATTTCCTAGAAATTCTTTCATATATCAACAAAGATTACTTTAGAACTTTATTGAACAAACTATATTCTTGGAATTGTTTATAAAACATAGAAATGATAAAATTGTAACATTTGGAGGGTTGTCAGTAGAAAAGGGGGAAATCAACTTTTTAGTCAAAAATTTTTTTATTTGTTCACTCTGCTGATCATGGTCATGTGAGCAAAACTAGCTTAATTACTCAAAATTTGTAGATTTCCCCCTTTTCTATTGACCGCCCCCCATTTGTAAGCAAATTAAAGTTCATTCAAATATGCATCAAATTTAGGCATTGAATATCTTCGTTCTTAAATTTGTATTTTGAAAGTATACAAATAATCAATTAAGTACAGATATACGACGTTACGCGATATTATAATATTTTCTATTGTGAGGCTAAAAAATAAAAAAAAAAGAATAGCAATAAAAATACCGTCCTAAACAAGAGGGGAAATAATACAGAATTGCACAAAATAACAAATAATATAAGACATCCGATATGGTTTAATAATAATAAATAAAATACCAAACCTTGGAAGGACTGAAGAATTTAATGAATAATTTAATTTTGAAGTAAAATAAGTTAAACTTTTATGAATGCATTATTATTTCCATTCTTTAATGTAATCGAAAGAATTGCTTTGAAATAATTAAAAAAAATTAATTATCAACATGAAGGTTAATAATATTTTTGTTTGGCCGTAGTTCTTCCCATTTTCAACTTCTCAATTATTATTCAAGTTATTTCATGAACTTTGCAGAGAGAAGAATATCAATATTATATTTCTGGAACTCTACCATTTCTTCTTTTAACCCATCATTAGTCTTTCTTATATCATTCTCCAATTAAATTTTACCTTTCCCGATGTTTCATTATAGCTTCGCTTGCTTCTTGAAGTACTTTTCACACTTTCTTTTGAACTTGCTCATTATCTATTTTTGAACTTGCAAAGCCTGCATTACCTTCAAGCTACTCTTCCACTATTTACAAATTTTAAACGTGCTGTATTAAGGATCGTAAACCTTATAATATTAACATGTATTTTGACGTTAGATAATAACAAATAATTCTGGTTGCGTTTTTTTTTTTTTTTATTTTTTTTCTTTTCTCAATTTTTATGTGAAATAATTTATTAACTTGCAAATAATGAAATGAAAGAGTATTTAGTTTTTTTGAGATTTTGGTTCCTTTAGTATCTAATATAATGATATTTAGTAACTAAATTATATTCCAAAGTGATCAATAGGTAGGTAGATAATAATTTGTAACGATTTGATTTAATAAACGGATTTCGGAAGTATAGTCCCCGACGTTGAGGCAACATTTATTAATTGATTTGATTAAATAAATTTACATCATACTTAAAATCAAAATCTTCTGCTTATTGTGTTATAATGTAAACATAAAAAACTGGACTTTGACTTCTTGAAAAAAATTATATCTAATTTCTCCTGTTATTTTTTGACATGTAAAGACCAAATGGTTAACCATTTCATGGGCTTTTCTGACCTTTCTTTTTTAACCAGTTAAATAAAATAAATAAAATTTTAACAATTGAACAAAATCCATTTTAAACTAAATAAAGCATCCCATATTGAAATTGTAATCCAAATTCTAGAAATTCTGCTCATAGTTTTTATTATTTTGTTTATTACATAATTATAATAACATGTCACTAGGAATAGATAATAAAATTAACGACAGAGAATATTTGCATCCGTTTAAATACTCAGAAATTTTGACACCGTTTGATTCCTCGTGACAATTGAAATAAAAAGAGAGTTGAAAAGTCAATAAGAATTTGGACAAACAGGTAATCAAAGGAACAGAAGAGTTCTTTTAATACAATAAGACTGTATATAGCAAACGATTCAAACAATCTCAAAACTTGTAAAAGACATAAATATCCTTGCCATTAGGACGGTTTGACATTGACATTAGATTGTATACTTATTAAGAACACAAAACAGTTTAACGTTTCTCTTGAAAAGAATAGTGACCTGAATAAACTTATAAAACTTAAATACTTTGATTATTTTCTTTTAGGAAGATCAAATGACGTCATTTGCAATCATTATCACGTGCGAACTTTATTAAAATTGGAAAAATAACATTAACTATTTATTAGAATTATTCTTGTTCAAATGATTGGTAAAACACATATACTACAGTACAATACATTTTTTTTCCTCACCAAGAAATTTTTTTTCATTCGACTAATTTCTCCTCTACCTCGTTCGAAACGGTATCAATTACTTTATTCATTACTTTGTCATAATAATGAGTAGGTATTAATTTAAATACAGCAAGCTTGAACATCAATAATTTCTGTGAAAAAATAAGAGATGAGCAGAGAATTAACCAACAATTTTTTCTTTAAAAAAAAAATAAAAATAAAAAAATTAAGATACATTACCAACATATGAGCCTGGTCAGCTGTAAGTCGGTCACCATATTTACAAATCGTATAATCCTGATCTAATACCAGGTAACCTTTATCCACTCGTACAGGTATTCCCAAACTTTTTAACATTTGTTCTTGAAAAGCTATCACGTAATTATCAGTGTTATGATATCTCAAGTTTCCAGCCGGAAGAATTATATCTTTATCAATGTATGCACCGGTTCTGGCATAATCTTCAAATTGCGTCTTTGAGAAATAAGACAGAACATCATCCACCGGTTCATCAGTGAATAATATCCCTCCTTCTCCAGTCAACTCCTTTGATCAATAATAATATTATAATTAATAAAGCGTTTGAAATTCAATATAAAAATGTTAAAAAATAAAATTAATCTTTAGAAATTAAATTTACCTTTGAAAATTGGGATACATTTACAGATTGTTCATCACTTTCATTACTACCTAACGCTTTTATCATAATTGTTTTCTTGGTAAA
This sequence comes from Funneliformis mosseae, assembly GCA_910592005.1. Taxonomy (NCBI): domain Eukaryota; kingdom Fungi; phylum Glomeromycota; class Glomeromycetes; order Glomerales; family Glomeraceae; genus Funneliformis; species Funneliformis mosseae. The sequence continues at coordinate 6,466 of CAJVPP010003579.1, read as the reverse complement.
GAATAACCTTTTGCGTAAAAGAAAAGTTATAAAAAAGAAATAATTTACTAAAAGTAAAGATGCATCTCATTCAGAATATCACAAACCTTCCCTTATCTTTCCAATCTGCTCGAATCTGTTGTAAATATTCATTTCTCATATCCTCGGGGGTGATCCTCCATATATACCTATATTTAGATAAACTTTGCCGAATCTATTAAATTATATAATCAATTTTATTTCAGGGAAAGGGAAAAAAAATTTTCCTTTTATTTAGCGATCATTTATCATTGTGAGTGTCTAAAGCAAGAGATGTACAAAATAAGTTGACTTGCATTTTCGATAGCTTTGGACTTGTCACTACGAGGTTTCTTTTTAGTTACATGTAATAATAAATCTGAAAATAAATGAAAGTTAGTTACGTTTGACTAATATTAAATCTATAAAATCAATTTAAACATTTTACCGCTTCTTCTCTTTTTAGATCTTGCCATTATGATGTGATGTGAAAAAATAATTTGAAAAAAAAAAAAATTTTTCTGGCATATTATAAGTGCGTCAATGATCGTTACACGGCATGCGCATGAGTGTATTGCAACAGCAAATGATCTATCCTAATTTGATGATTATTCTGTCAAATTTCTTTGTATTGTTAAAGGTGACACAAAATAAATTTAACATATCAATCATTGTAGATTTACTTCAAATTAATAAATAAACCTTGTCATAAAAAGTGGAATTTTATTTTGTGGTCATAAAATCCATAAATAATATCATAAATAATAAAATAAAGAATATCGGTTGGAGGCGCAGTAGTTCTTCAAAATAATATATGAAAAAAATTCATTGTCGCAAATAATAATAAATTGAGAAAAAAGTACGATACTTTATTTTTTTTTTTTATTAAAATTCAACATAAGAAATTGAGTTTTACTTAAATTTTTTACCAATATTGAAGAAAAATTTCCTTTTCCCTTGGAATTCTATCCAGGAAATTACGCTCTTGAACAATATACTCTAAACGTGGAAACACCCTTAATTCGTCGAAAATATTCAGAATGAAAAATACCAAAGTTTTATGTTAATCATTTATTTTTTATAGGTCGTTTATTGGTTGTGATCATTACGATTCATATTAGCATTAATGATTAGGTTATGCATCAAAGAAAAAATACCTGTCTTGCAAAAAAAAAAAAAAAATCTTTTCAAAAGAAACGAAGAATCTAAACTCTTTCGTTTGTTGTTACGAGAATTTGTTATCGAACTATGGCAATTCTACATTAGAAATGTCCTAAAAAGAACATTGCTTAGGAGACCCTTGTTATTATTTTGCACTGTTTTCTAAATAATTCAACAACATCTTGTGCGAATAACCTATAATTAGGTTAGTTAATATGAATGCCCAATACGCTACTGCGGCTAGGCTAGTTGAGTGAAAGCCATAAAGTTACAAACCCACGATTTGAATTAGATTGTGGCGATTAATGTTAAATTTTAAAAATTTGCGCGGCCGGAGTCAATCAAATGTACTGTATATTGTATAAAGAACATTTTCATAATTTTTTTTTTTTTTGAAAAAACTAAATAAATTTTAACGGATTAAGAACATGAGCTGATATTATCTCAGAATATGATTCAAGGAAATGGTCAAAATTAGAAGTGAGATGAGCGTTAATAATTGTATTGTTAATTGGAAACTTGGCTCACAATGTTCAATTTAGTAGAAAAAAAATTTTTAATGTCTGATAAGAGCGTTTCATCCGGCGATTTACAAGTATAAAACCACATCTTGTAAACACATGAGGTATTAAAAAACAGCATGAATTAGTTTAATTAATAACGATGAAATTTTAAAATTATGAAGTTGAAAATTTTGTAAGTTTTTTATTTCATTGAAATAGTTGCCATCTATATTACGCGAGAGGTTTTTGCGGTAAGTTCATAGAATTCAAATATTCTTTACGTAATATTTACATTTAAAATTTTTTTTTTTTTAACAGCCATTAATTTTGGGGATCAGACAAGAAATGTTATTTTTATTGTCCGTAGTGCCATCAAGTTTTTTAACTGGTCAAGCAGCATTTATTGACTGATGTATTTCGATTATTTAAATCATTTAGAATTTCCTCGGTACATTGCCTCGCGCAGGAGTTTAAGTAATATATTCATCTAACAGAAAGGAGGAGGTCATTGGAACAATTAACTTTAAATTCTTTAGCGAAGCAATTTTATAGGACGCATGTAGAAGTGTTTCTTATAATTTATAAGTTGTCGCATTATATGATGTTCCTACTTATTTCTTTTGCCAGAAAACTTATAACCCGAGACCAGAAAATAATAATAGGGATGTTAACGATCCTAAGCGGTCCAAGAAAATTACAATAAATTATTTTTACAAATTTAATATTAAACTTGTCTATTATAATGTTTTAATGAGCTACTTAATGAAAATAAATAATAAACCCTCTTGGATCCCAGAATTTCCTAAATTTAAAATTTTAGGATTTAGGACTGGGTCCTTAGGACCGGTCCCAATTTTGAATATCATATTCGCTTTTTACAATTAAATTATAAAATATTTATGCCATTTTTTTGACGGGGTTACTTATTATAGAAAAGTGATTAGACTTCTCTAGAGATAGTAATCTATAAAATCGTTAGGACCTGTTAAGGAACGCTTAACATCCCTAGATAAAAATCATTTGTTCACCAATATTATTATTACGATATCCTTTTGTTATGTTATATTGGATATGGATAGTAGCGATTCATTATGTAGTCAACTTTCTTATATCCAAAAGTTTAAGTTATTTGCGGATGGTATCCTTATCATCCGGAGTATTGGGTGTTATGTAATCTCGAATTTCCAAATAAAAAGAAATTCCATGATGGAGTTTATTATCCCGAATTACTTAACGCGGCATTTTGGAGTCACGTTGACTTATTTATTTTATTTGGTTGAAGGTTAGACAGAAATCTCTACATCGCTTATCCTATAGATCCAATGGTATTGAGACATTTATATCACAAATTATTGTGAATTTAATTGATCCACTTTCGGACGCTAATGTTACGGTTATAGATCACGAGTCGCTCTACTATGTTGATCGCACCTTCAGATGGTATTTGTTGTATTGGTTGGACGGGATTAAAATGACTTCATCCGTAAAATTTACATATGCATATTTTTCTAATCGATTAAAATAATTTCTCAGAAATAATTTTTTTTTGCTTACATAATATACAGATCATGTGATATAATTTACATTTAAAATTATAATTCAGGAAGTTTAAAAATATATCGATATATTATATATTTAAGAATCATCGTTATAGGTTAAAAATAACTAATCAAAATTTTGTAATATCAATCTGTCTAATTTCATCAAAGTGTCACGCACGTTATGCTTTTTCTTAAGTCATTTCATTGAGTCACATCACAGAGTCACAGATTCATCGAGAAATAAAAATGGAATTATTATACTTACATTCACAATGTTTATAGCAAGTTTTGCATGTTTCGCATTTTGTAAGCTCAGCACACCTTCCATAATCTTCAAATCGCGTACACTTTCGGTCACCTTTAATAAAACGAAAAAGTTAGTGGTTATTTAAAAAAATCTAGACAAATGACTCTGTGACTCTGTGACTCATTAAAACTTACTCATTTCATACGAAATATATTTTTAAAAAAAAAAAATTCGAAATGAAAAAATTGTCCTTTATCCCTTAAGCTGTAGAGGTTCGCAGGAAAATTTGCCTGGCCAAAATTCTTTAACCAGTTAATATCCAGTTAAAAATATTCATTAACTAGTTAAAATTAACTTATATCAGTACTATAAATTTAACTAAGTTAGACAATATTTTGCAATCATAAAAATTTTAATTCTGGCTAGAAATTGAATTTTGATTAAAGCTAAATTCATCTATTTTAACCAGTTAATATATTAATTGCTTTAACCAGTTCTAATTTTTATTATCAAATAAATCTTTCAAAATTACTTTTTATTCTAAGAAATATCATCATTTTAATTTGCATCAAACTCATTTTGTTAAATAAAATTTGAACGAAAAAATATGAAAAAAAAATTTTATATTAAAATGTCTTTCATTTTTATTTAATTAATTTAATATTGCATGCTTATTAAATAATAGATACAAAATATTTGAATATCTAATTATCTGGTTATCCATTCATAATTGGAGATAATCAATTAATTAACCAAATAGGTCAATATTTTTATCTAATTGATCATCATAATTAGTTAGTCATATCTGGATAATTTGATTATAAATTAAATGATTTGGATCTCTAAAAATAAGTATCTTTAATATTTTTATCAATTTTAAGATTATCAGTTGGAATATCAAAAAGATTTTAATATCATTTTTATATATTGTATTTATTACAATTACTCTATTAAAAAACAGTTTTTCTATAATCTAAATTACTTTTTTTAGCATTTAAAATTAATTATTTTAGTAAAAAAATGACATATTAAGCTATTATTAAATTTTATTTAATTATATAATTCTATTTTATATATAGAAAGAGTTATTTAACTTTTTTATATATTTTTTTTAAAAGTTATAAAAACTGATTGTATAGTTTTAATTGTATTATTTAAGATCTATAAATATTTAATTTATTTTATATTAATACTTTTGAATAATCTGTTTCTTTTTTTTTAGAATTTTACAATATAGATTATAATATTTTTATTTTCAAGTAATTTAAAAAATATATTAGATAGCGAAAAAAATTTATAATATTAAACAAGTGGTATTATTATTTTTATAATTAAAGATAAGAATTTTGTATTTAATAAGATAATTCTCTTTTATTACTTAAAGTGTCAAATTAAAATTAAAATAAATATTAAAAATTATATGATTACTAGTAATTGACTAATTAGAATTATTGATATCTATATTAAATGTAATACTAAGAAAGATGTATTTAGCAATTTAAAATATGCTAAAAAAAATATTAAGAAAAAGTTGAAGCTATAAAAAAAAGAATTAATACAGAATAAAAAAGCTTATAATTTTAATATAAAATTATTAAATAATTATCTTATATCTAAAATATATATTAAAAAAAAATATAAAAAAAATATAGTATTTAAAAATAATGTAAATTCTTACAAATTTTATATTATTTTATATGTTATTTTATATGTTTAATTGCTAGTTAAATATCTTATAAGATATTTAGTATATCTTTGTTTAATTTATAAATTACTAAATATCATTAGAATTTAAAACAAAATATCTTAATAACTAATAATTGAATTTTGATGTTTTTAGATTTATTAAAATACCTTTCATATTATTTTATATTTATACTAAATTTTAAAAAATTAGTTAGTTAGTTATTAAATTATTATGTCTTATAAATTTAATATAAAATTAGTTTAATGATTAATTACATATAAAAAGAAAGAATAAATTTAGACTAGATTAGTAAGAAATTTAAAAATTATATAAAGTTATAGCAAATTCTAAAGTATCACATATATTTGATTAAAGTATAAGCTATTTTCTAATATTTTATATATAAGAAATATATATGTAAATATATATATTATAACATATAGTAATTTTGATAATTTTATTAAATTTTAAATATGTTATTTGATTTAAAAATTAGTTTAAGTATTTAAAATAATATAATTATATTTAAAATATTAGATATAATTAGAATATAATGTATTCATTTTGTTTATTTTTATACTTTATAATTCTTACTACTAAAGCTGTGTTCCTCTCTTATAATCAACTAGTTATGTGATTAAAAATGATTATAAAGTGAATAAATTAGGCTAATATGACAAAATGATCATTTAGTTATTTAAAATAGATTAGTTATACTTATTATAATTATTAATTATATCGTATATTAAGTAGAGTATCTATATTATCTTATTTATTTATTTTATTATTTATGTTATATTTGTTATATTAGTATTTTATTTTATATAAATATCTTATATATTTTTCTTGAATTGAAAAGTAACTTGAGATAGAGTTTTGGATAAAACTAAGTGTTCAATAAAGAAACCTTTCAAATTTATTTATTTTTACCTTTTGTTATATTTCATATAGGTATTATTATAATAAAATCTTATTTTAATTTAATATATCAAATTAAAAGTTCATTGTATAAGTTTACAAATACCAAGCTAATACTACTAATTCTTAGAAAATGTGCATTCTTTTTAAACTTAAAAGTCATTGGTTATAGTACTATTATTACTCATTAAATAAGATCTTTTAGCTAATAATATATTATATATTATCAATTATATAATACCAGCAATATTTATTATTATTAATATAAAATAATTTCTAACTAATAAATAAATTAATAATATTATATATAATTTATTATAAATTTTTTAGTTTATATTAATTATTAATTTTAATTATTTGTTTAAAAATTAATTTAATAAGTATTAATAATTCATATTTTAATTAATTTAAT
>CAJVPP010003578.1:0-11278 GCA_910592005.1 Funneliformis mosseae | reverse complement strand
TAAAATTTGTATCACATATGATCTCCCTAAATCCCTGCCAGTTCCTCGATAGTTCTAGGAGAGTTCCAGGAGCTGGCGAGTTTCTATGCATAGCGCCTTGTTCGAAGAACACCTCTGGCCCGGCTAAATCACGAGATGATCGGCCAATTAGATTTCGGATTTTTTCTTTAGCCGGATAAGCATAACGGGAATTCGGGAAAATGATTACGAATAAAATGCATGTGCAAAAAAATACTATTTTTTCTGATGGTAGAGTCTGGACAAGCTTGTCCGAGCTCGTCAAAATTGCGCAGAAGAATAAATAATCGTGTAGCGTAGTATAGTATGTCAAGTGAAAATTTATGGCGCAGTACTTCTGGGTAAATCTAACATATTTTACGAAATTCTTTTATTTCATATTCCAAATGCATTGCAAAGCAAATAAAAATATAAGCCCGAATTGTTGGGCAAACTTTATTAAAACGTAGGCTTCAAACTAAAAATGATGATCGAGGTTGGACAAGCTTGTCAGCAATTAATAATTGATTTCATCTATAGTTGCCAACACATTGACATCCGTGCAATAAAGTAATACCGATGCATACGCATAAATCCCGATGTGGGCCGATTAACTTTATAAATATACGAAACCATAACGTCATATGACTTGTGATGCAGTAGTAAGATTATTTATCAGATTTACGCTAGTCGCCAAATAATGATACTTTGATGGTTGTATTTTTTATTTTTTCGCTTCACATTACATGTCCATACAATGTTAAAAATCAAATGCCCAATTTGAGAAAAACTTACAGTGTAATACATTAAAAAATTGACTTTACTAATAATTCTTATAATTTAGTAAATATCAATCAATCAATTGCAGGAGGTGGAATTTTCAAGTCTGGGATGTGAACTTTGTGAGGAGATGAATTTGATTCTCTATGATACGAAAGGCCGGTAGGTGTAGATGGTCTTTTCAATTCCTCAATAGAACGATCGACCTTTTCCTGAATAAAAGAAATAATTAAAAATTATAATATGTAGTAACTAGTCTAAGAATTACAGCAAGATTCTTACCAACAAACTATAAAAAGTCGAGATAACAGTTACTAGATTTAAAAAATTTGCATCTTCAGTAGGTAATAACATCCTTCCTATTTGCTTGAAACGATATAATCCGTCAAACGCAAGATCCATGCTAAACAGTTCGACTTGACATCCTGATAAATTTATGTCTAGTCAGTTGGCAAGGTTGGCCCAGTTAAACTATAGTAAAATTCCAATAATGATAATCTAACCTTTAATTATGCCTCCAAATGTTTCTGAACATGGAGAATACCCAAACCGCTCATGTAGAGAATCCAGTGATCCTTTCATGAATTCGGCAAGTTTGATCAAAGCGTGGTTTACTACATTATTTGAGGCACGAGGTGGCTTTATTTCTCCAAAGATAATTTCATTCTCTTCTTCAAAAAGCACTCTGAAATCTGGTTTCCGGCCATGTTGGTTGTCATCAGACTTTCGTCGTTCTTTCGAGCTACTAGATTCTCCGTTTGCCCTAATTTCACAAATGCAATTAAATAAAAAATATGATCTCAAACATTAGTGGTATAATATTTAGTATAAACATAGGATTTTTTTTCTTACCACAAGAGTTTATAATTCGTTGTATTAAAGATTTCCTCCAACATTAAGTGACAGTATCTATGAACGAAGGTGTCTTCGTCCATAATATTATTGCCGGTGTTTCTTGACGATATATTCAAAAAACTGTAGAATACAAGATAATCATGAGTGTACAATTAATGATAAAACAAAATAACTTGAATTCTACACTTACAAATTCCTAGTTACAAGTTGCACGCAATCAAAAATATTGGCTTCTTTCTCGGTCATTGAAGCATCACATTCGGCCCATGTTTGACGCCACTTTTCTTTCAATGATTTTTTATCCGTTAAAAGCTAAAAATCAAATTATCATTATTGATTATTTATTACAATGTTCTCACTATTCTATGGAACTTACTGTATTATAATCCAACATGAATAACCGAACTTTAAGCGGTAAGGCTATAGGAGTAAGCGATCTGTGCAACGCGCTCTTCCAAATTTGGTCAGTGCAATTTATATATATCGGCTTATCTTCTTTCACATAAATGATTGATGAAAGACACCTGCAATTATGATAGAAGTTAAATATTGAAGGAAAAAACAAAACCAATTACTTTTGCATAACAAGATATTTACATGATTTCATCAGCATCGGTCGCGTAGGAAAGTCTCGGATTGTTCTTTAATCGGTCAACCGTTGCTAGTTGAAACTCTCGAAAATCTCTAGAAATATTATACCCGTTTGCTAACCACTATGGGTAAAAATAATTATTAATCAATGTTTACTATACATGACGAAATTATAATATTGTAATACTTACATCATGATCTGAATTATTGGAAATTTTGATCTTATCAATAACATGTCCCCACGAGAGTATCGTCTTTGACTGCATAAATATTAATCGATAAACGTTCATGAACCTGCCTAACTGTGTAGTCAATTACTTGAAAAGCTATTTACCTTCTCCGATTTTTTTGTTTCTTCGATAGATGATTCGGATTCATCGCTGAGTGTTTGTCTCGCATCGACAATCTCATCTTCTGTTCCGCTTTGTACATTCATAGAAGGGTTTTTGTTACTTGATTTATTTCGTTTGGCGCTCTTACTTCCGGTACTTTTCATTAACCTACGCTTTTTAGACTTCGGTTTGGCATCTTTAACAACATTGGGAGGACCTTGGAAGAAAATGTCGATTTCATCCTGCAGAAATACAAAGTCAGTCGCAATACAGATTAGAAATGAGTGAGCTTATGCACATAATGCGACAAACAAAACGGAAAAAACATTACTGGGGAGGCCTCAGCATCCTTAACTTCGGTTGGATCTTCGCTGTAATCGACAAAAGAATTATCCCCGCTTCTATAAGATGGAGGGGGAGAGCGACCGCAAAGGTTGAGAGTAGGTGTAATAACAGGAAAAGTTTCTTCAACTGGTTCATTCTTTGAAATTTACATCCGTTCGTGAGTGATGTACAATTTATAGATGCAGGACAAAAAGTGCAAAAAAACATAACTAATTTAACTCACTGAAAAAAGAGGACAATTATCATTTTTCGAGACATCCTGAACCTGTATTTAAATGATAAATAAAAATATTATGAGTTAATATTTATAAGTATATGTTTTCTCAAATCAAGAAAGTACCTTCTCCTTTTTCGTTTGCATTTTTCTGCTCGCTGAAGCAAATATATTCTCTTCATTCTGCACATGCACTACAGTCTATTATAGATAAACTATGAATATAAGTTTACTATTCAGATATTAATTATAATTAATGTCTCAGCATCAACCAACCTTATAAATAGATTTTCCATATTTTCCGTTGTATACCTGTTCGTATGGTATTCGAAGGCTTTCATAAGTTCCTTGGTTTGGGGAAGCTGTTTTATGAAGGATTCTGTAAGTAGCGCAATCAAGTAATGAATCAGTGTCTAGTTATTACATTCACCTCTTTAGCATTAAGGATTTTCTCAGCAACAACACGATCGAGTCGTGGTAACGATCTATGGTTAACTATAAATTCTGACGAGCCGTAAAAGTCGGTCAAACACGTTTCCCATAACGGTAATTCACTTTCATTCTTTGTAATCCAGTCGACATAGTGTTTTAAACCCCAGAAACCAGCTTCAATTGAGGTGAAGTAAGGATGTATCTTTTCCGAAATAAATGTCATTTTAGATTTTATTTTTTAGTAGAACGCGAGATAGTCGCGAGATACTACTACCTAAATAATGTCACACCTTTGCTCGTATTAAATACATAAAAGGAAGGATCTATTTTTGAATATGATCGGCAAAGGTCATGTGGGGGTGAAAAATTTTTATGGCATATAACTTTTTCGGAACAACGAACTTTACTCAGATCTAATTAAGTGGCAGAATAAATGACAGTTTGTCATGTACAGACCCAGTTGGCGGTGGCAAACTGAGAATGTGAACTTTGCTCAAATCTACTCATGTACAGACCCAATTGGCGGTGAGAAGATTTGTCATCAAGAGCCCTTTGTGATGAAAAAGCCAGTTTGTCATGTACAGACCCAATTGGCGGTGGCAAACTGAGTTCACTTCCTCCAAATGTTCCATGTTCGACCCAATTGGCGGTGGACGTTTGGCTTTTCAGCAAAAATCAATTTTATTTGAAGTACAACCACAAGTGAAATATATAATGATATCAAAGAGGGAGGGAGTACGCGGATCCTAGGCCATTTAATGCGAGTCCCAGCATCAAGTTATTTCTTTACGAAAAGTATCTATAACTAATTTTTTTATACTTCTAATTACGTGATTTTCATCCCAAACTCTTTTAATATACTAAATTTCCGAAATAAATTATCCCACTCATATTTACAGAATTTTTGTCTATCTATATCTCTTCCAAACACGCAAACTATATAAAACATTATTCCTCGAGAGAGAACTTCTCTGAGATTAAGAAATTTCAAACCTATAGTATAATTACGGAAGTATTAGCAACTGAGGTAAAAAAATAAATAATACAATATCACGATTCATTTTCAAATAATTCCATTCCGCCTCATACACGATATTTATTGCTTAATTTTTCTGCTTTATCGCCGGTAAGATACTGCGCAAAGTTTTAAGAATTCGGCACGTGAAGATGCTTTATATAAGATAAATTTTTTTGATGCATTGCGCCAGACTTTTGCTGTGCTGTTGCATGTGATGAGATTCATTTCACTGCATCTATTGTACGCGTGATGATGGTCAGTGATTTTATCGACGAAGATCAAAATGCCGATATACAATAAGAAGAGCGTTTTATTATGGAACATCTATAGAGGCGGGGAAATCGATTAGCATCGTGATGACATGTTTCAAGAAGCTAACCCGAACTATAAAACCAATATATCTTATTATTACAGTTTGCAGATTATACTCGTTTGTTTGAATGTTAATATGGTGATGTAAATATTGGTAAGTTTGAATGTTTCGCTTAATTTTTTGTTTTTATTTGCACAAGGCAGATAAAAGGGTTCACTAACTATATCACCTTTTTATATAACAGTCAGGGATTTTACCAAATATAGAATTTCTAAATACAGTGTTGATCGACAAATGATCGACATTCTAGAAGTTCATAGAAATTCGCCGATCATTCTAAAATTATAAATGATCGATAAACTGAAATATATTAAATATATTTAAACCGTGACCGGTGGCTTATGTTTTTTTTAATTTCTTTTTTATTATTTTTAGCGGAAATGCGGGACCTTTTTGCATGGTATGGTGAACAATTACATAATCAATCAACTGTGACTGTCGTCTAGAGCAATTCATTAATAAGTTTTTTTTTTATTTTAATTTTAATTTTTTTTTTTATTCTTTTTTTCCTTCTTCCTCTCCCTCTCTTCCTTTCTTTCTCTTTTTCTCCCTCCTTTTTTTGTAAGAACAATTTCAGATTCTGAATTTTTTTGGAAATATATTTTTCGGTAAGTTTTGGACGAAATGGGTGGAGTTCTTCATTAAGAAAAAACATTACTAACGTTCTTTTTCCTTTATTTTTTTTGTAGAAACAACTTCTAGTAACCTTTGGCTCTTGGAATTTCTCTTGGATCAGCTCTTGAAGGTAGGTTTTGAATGGGTGGGATTCTTCTTTAAGAAAAAATGTTACTAACGTTCTTTTTTCTTTTTTTTTGTAGGAACGGCTTCTAAGAACATTTGGATTATGGAAGTTCTCTTGGGTCAGCTCTTGAAAGGTAGGTTTTGAATGGGGTGGGATTCTTTTTTAAGAAAGAATGTTTCTAACGTTCTTTTTTTTTTTTTTTTTTATAGAAATGGATTATAAGAATTTTTGGATTATAGAATTTCTCTTGGATTGGTTTTTGGAAGGTAGGTTTTGATGGGATAGGATTCTTCTTTAAGAAAGAACGTTTCTAACGTTTTTTTTTCTTCCTTTTTTGTAGGAACGGCTTCTAAGATTATTTGGATTATGAAATTTCTCTCAGATCGATTCTTGAAAGGTAAGTTTTGAATAGATGGGTTTTTCCTTAAGAAAGAATGTTATTAATGTTCTTTTTTCTCTTTTTTTTTTATAGAAACGATTTCTAAAAACCTTTGGATCATGGAATTTCTCTTGAATCAGCTTTTGGAAGGTATGTTTTAAATGGAGTAAAATTCTTCTTTAAGAAAGAATGTTATTAACATTTTTTTTTTTCTTTTTTTATAGAAATGGCTTCTGGATCATAAAATTTCTCTTGAATCAGTGTTTTAGCTTTATAATTTGTTTCATGAATTATGTAATTAATAGCAATAGTATTTTATTTAATAATATCTTAATATTTTATTTATTTGATAATATTAGTTGGTAATGTATAAAATTTTTGAATACATTATAAATAAATAAATAGATTATTCAAATATTATGTTTCTTCGTTAGTATTAATACTATTTTCAGCCAATATATTTCTAATCTCTTGAAGGATATTTACTAAATCAGTACAGGATTTATTTAATAAATCTCGAAAACGCGATCGATCTAAATCACCTAAAAAAGGAGTTAAAGAGTTAATAATAGATAAAATTTGTACTTTTGTTAAGGAATTCTCAGCTTTCTGAAGATCCGCTTCTTCACATGTTACAGAAATTGGATGCTAAGTGTCCAATGATATTTTTTTAATTAGCTTTGCTTTAATAAATTTAATTCTTTTCATATATGCAATTTTACTAAACCTTTTCATTTTTTCACTTAAGGTCCAATCTCTACTCATATTTTGAAAAATACGATTACTGACATTTGGATTTACAAATTGAGTTTTTCTTATTTGAACCTGAAATTGACATAATTTAGCAATAAAACTGGGATGAGTATGAGGCCCATAAGTTTCACTTTCGAAAAATCCTATTATATTAAAAAGATTAGTACGTAACTTCAAAAATTTGGTACAATTACATGCTGCAATTTCCTAATGTCACTGTGAAGGTATAGGAGGAATTAATGACTTGAGTGCTTTGTTAATTTCTTCAAGTATTGCATTATGACCTTGATGTTGATCTAAAAGTTTAAATTGTGAAGTTACAATTTTTTCTTGGATTAAACTATATATTTCAGGTTTTAATCGTAACATTTGTTCTTCATTAGTAATATTAATTAACCAATAAATTAGATGCCGTCGAACAGACCAAATAGGTGCAAACATTCGTCTAGCTGCAATTTTTAATAAAGGCCTATTAAAATGAACCTCAGTACGAAAGTTAATGATTGCTTATAAATAAAAAAAAATTTGTTCATACTTTAATTTAAATGTAGAATCGGTTTGATTTTGAGCCCATTTTAAATAACCTTTAACAGAAGGATTTTCTTCAAAAATAATATATGGCTACATTAATTTAGAAGCTATTGCATACCTATATATATTACATATCAAGTTCTATGACTTATGATAATCAGAACATTTTTAAAAAAACTGAAGTTGATTTTCAGTTCAATACCCTTGACATTGAGCAAAATCTTTAATATCAATATTCTAATTTAACTCGACGAATATTTTTAACATGTTTATTTTTTCATGAAGAGCACCCAGAATTAATATAAGCCAAGGAAAATCCTTTTTATTTTTTATATATAATGATATGATACTCCATCACAAGTGACTACGATCTATTTACGGCTACTATTTTTAATTTCAGATATTTCTTCAATGTGTTTAAGAACTTTTTGAACATTAGTAATCGAGTTTGGATTAATTCCTATTGGATCTGAAATAAATATTTGTGGTGTATCCTCACTTTCTGGAATAGCTTGTGATTTACTTAATTCTTTAAATGTATGAGAATGAATAACTAGTGGTTTTTCAGTAGTATTTATAATCTCAAGTGATTCGTTAGATTGCTGACTTATCTCAGCAATGGTTGGTAATTTACTATAGCATGTAGGACAAACCCGCTTCTTATTATTGATGTTAGAAGTTTGACAAACTAAGCATTTTTTCTTATATCCCGTTTGACCTTGATTATGTACCAATTCATCAATTGTATTTTTTTCTTGATTTTTTTCAATACAAAGCTCTTCTAAAATAATAGAAAAATAATTAGTAAGTTCTTTATGAATTTCATTTTCATATTTAAAGTTAAATAAAATAATTTCTCATATTATTTTTGGGTGAGTTCAGAATATAACCAAGGATCTGTAGCTTGAATATTATTATTTTGATCGTAATTAAAAGCAATAAAACTTGTAATAATATGAAATATAACTGTATTATGTTCACGATCTAAATAATTTTTTTGACCTTTTTGCTCATTATTAAAAGCTAAAAATAAAAGACCTTCTGGAACTGATAATTGTTCTTTAGCTAAACTTTCTAACCAATTGGTAAACTTTGTATAACTACCAGAGCTAATAAAATGATTATCAATGTTGATAATTATTTTTGACCTTACCAATGAATATTTAATTGCTGAAGTAGCTAAATTAATAGCAGATACATATTTTAAATGTCTTAAGCTATATATAGTATCAACTGCTACTACACACTTAAAAAGCTTTTCTCCTTCTTGTCAATGCTCATTTTTGTTGTAAGTAAGAGTTTCTAAAAATTTTACAATAACTGGATTTCATTTAGCAAGCCATTTGGAAGGAGAATATTCTAAAAGACTATCCAAACAGAATCGCTCATGATTTTTCATTAAATCTGCTATATCTTCATATATATTATTTTATTCCCTTTTAGCAATTTCTATTAAAAACTCAATATGATCCTGTTGGTCATTAAATCTTTCATTTAATCTCTTTTTTAATTCTTCATTTTCAAATAATAATTACCTATTAAAATTTTCTAATTCATCAATTCTTTTTAAAAGACTTTCATGCATTGGATCTGGTAAAGAAACTTGAATTTCAAAATCAAAAAATTTTTTTTCAAATAAATCATGAGCTTGCAATTCTTCTGAACCTAAAATAATTGAATTATTTGCTTTTAATTGTTTAATAAAAGAATTTTTAGTGACAATTTGATTGTAATGTCTTTCATATAAAGAATAATTTTTTAAAGAATCAAGTAATAAAGATAACTCAAAAAAATACTTAGCAACTTCTGTTATTCTTTTTATTACAGCATCACCTGATACATGTCGCTATCTTTGATCCTCTTTAGTTTCACATTATACTAACTGACTTTCTGAATACCTATTGGCAAAAGGACCAAATAAACAAGGTAAATTTTTAGCATTTTGTTTTGAATTTATCATTATTAATTACAAAATTAGTATATATAAAAAGCTTAGTTTTAAATTTAATTTGAGAGAAAACTGTTTTGTAAGGTCTTGTGGATCCGTGTGGATTCTGAATCTACATACTCAAAAACATATATTCTAGCATTTAGTTTTGCAAAAAAAAAAAAAAAATTTTATAGATCATTGAAGTTTCACAAATTTCCTATTTAAAATGATCAGCATGATCGACAAAATATTCTGGAATCGATTTCAAATTTGAAAATACCCCTGACTGTAATATACTATTATACTATTATAATGTTAATAAATTAAAATTTTATTATATAAAAATAAGTGGCTTATTTATTTACAAGTGTTCTAAAATCTAAAAATATTAGTGTGATAAAATTCATATTCTAAAATCTTAAGTCTAAATTAGTGCTGATTATATTTCGACATTATAATCAATATTCCATGGAGTTATGTCAATCATACCTGTTGCTGTGGGAGTTTTTCATAATTTCGAACAGACACATTCAACTTTTTTTCATAAAATAAACGCATCATTATTCTATCTCTGTTATTGAAATAAGCTGTCAAACCTTCTTAGTTAGCCCTAAGTTTAATAAATAACTGATCTATAATTTACCAGCAAATAAATATCAAGAATTCTCTAATGCATATGTATACAGTTTTATGGTTAAGACAGGAAATTATACTCCTAATTTACTAATATTTGTCGTGAAACAACAAAGGATAAAATAAAATTAAAAGTAAAGATGAATCAGAAATTGATGTATAATTAGAAATTACCTAGCTACTCCATATAATTTATATAATATACAAATGATGAAACCAAGATCTTATATACCTAGAGAAGACCCAATTCTTCCTTTGCCTAAAACTCATCTGGTAGATCCTGTATTAGAAATCTCTGTCAATGCATTAGTTCAGAAAAATATAGCAAATGAGATAAAAAAAAATTGAAGGAAAACTTACTGAACTTGAGCAAATCTACATTACCACAGATTCTCAAATTTAACATGATGTGTATATAAAAATGGAGAGACTCAAAGATGAAATCAAATCTAACAAGAAAAGAATCATAAAATTAAAAGAAATGCAAATTATATCTAAAAGTGCAAAGAGAAAAAAAAGAAAGCACTTATCAAAAATCAGAAAATGATATAACATAATAAACCTAGTTGTCTTTCACTTCTCTTCAAGCATCTAAATTTATATGATCATATTCATGATTCAATCAAATTCAGTGTAGCTGATAAAAAACAAAGAAAAGAAGTTATTAAAGTACAAATTATCAAAAATCTGCATATCCATTACCACAAAAGCATATTATCACCTGACGTGGGTTGTAGTAGCTGGAGTTTCCCATACTGAAACATGGGACTATATTAATAGTCATTACTGTCTTACATCTGTTAAATGTGTATGATAGTTTACTACCGTCTTTGCCAATAAATCCGTTATCATTTCTCAAGATAACAAGGCAAAAATAAGATTTGGGATACCTGCTATAGGTTGGACATTCTGCACATTGTAATCAATTTATGAGCCTATTCAGAAAGTTTAATTTAGATTACTTGACTGTACAAATACACGCTTCTAGGTAATTAAAGTATAATCCAATTAAAAGGAATATGGCGATACTATCTGGAAAATTAGCAAGTATTATACAGAAGGTGGACAAAAGTTTCCGGACACCTTTATAAATGCGATTTAAAAAATTTTCGTCATATAATTGTGATAACATACTGCGGTCATATGACCGTCTATTGTTTATTTACATAATCAAAATAAAAAAATTTGTGTTTATTTTGTTGTTTTGATTTAATTCACTTAATCTCTACCAAATTGAAAAATAATGAGGCAAAATAAAGAATTAACCAAAGAATAACGCAGAGCCATATTTTTACGTAGCCAGCCCAAAGTCCTGATCTTAACCCAATTGAAAATTTATGGGCTGATATTAAAAAAAACATTTGTGCATATTT
>CAJVPP010003577.1:0-11279 GCA_910592005.1 Funneliformis mosseae | reverse complement strand
TTTATTATTAATAAAATTTAATATTTAATAAATTTAATAAATAAAATGTACCAATTATTGATGCTGAATTGCTTGTCCGATTGGAGTCTATTGGCGTCTGAATTGTTGCTGAATTGAGGCCAATTTTAGGCTGATTTATGGTTATTTAAGTTCCAAATGGCCATGTCTAATTGAGGTCGATTGGCGTCTATCAACGTCTGAATTGTTGCTGAATTGAGGCCAGTTTTAGGCTGATTTATAGTTAATTTAAGTTCTGAATGGCATGTCCGATTGGGATTGATCAGTATCTATCGGCATTTGTTTGTACTGATCAGAAAATATGGCAAATTGGACGTAAATAGTATCAAAATTGGTCTAAAATCAGCCATCCAATTTTTAGCCGATTTGGATTATTTCGACTAGTGGTGGTTGAACATTAAATTTTTGGTTTAAACTTTTAAAGTATTAAGGTGAATATTTCTGTCAATCTACCAAAGTTTGTTTTGGGCTACTTTCAGCTAAAGGAATAGAATCATTGTGATCTCTCAATATCATATAGTATCGTTAAGCTACTAATTCTTCATTTTTATATTCTTTATCAGAGAAATTTTTGATAATATCAACAGGTTGCTAAAAATAATCAAACTGGGATTTTTCCTAACAGGTCATAGGTATCTGATATTCTCTATTATTCCAGCTGAATGTAAATTTTTGACAGTTTCAGTAAAGTCATCCTCGACATTTGGTAAGCCAGTAATTTTCTGCTATTATATAATAATCGGTTGATTCTGTGATATCAATATTAATAGAAACTTTTATGCCATTTATTTGCAAAGAAATATTAGTGACTCGTCTTAGAGGTTATGATCGTTCTTCTTATATATTGATCATTGTGATAGTAGAAGCTGATTTGATTTTTCGTCCTAATTGCTGTAGAAAGGATTTAGACATTACACTTATAGCCGATCTTGAATCTAATATTAAGTATATGGGTTTATTGTCAATAGTAGCATTACAATAAACTGCTTTCACAGCCTTTGGTAATTTTGAAGAGTTTATTCTCTCAATAGTATACTTATCCTATAGAGGTACTATTAATAGTTTAAAAACTAAGACGAAGAAGTAAACGTATTCTGATTATTTGTTAGTGGTGGATTTGGGATAGGAAAGGTCATAAAAGTTAGTGGCAATAGCGTGAAACTGTTATTATACATAGGTGTAATTTGAGATAATGCAATATGTTATCCAGTATTAAAGCATGGTAGTGTACTGACATTTCCTCCAGTATTTCCAACAGGGTTATTTACATTCCTAGTTGGACATACATATTTCTAGTGTTTAAATTGATTACAGTGTGGGCAAGGTTCTCTTGATGGATTATTGCAATTTCTGAAAATGTGTCCTTTTTGATGACAACTATAGCAGGTGATTCCTGTATTAGACCTATTATTATATCGATTATTCTCATTATTATTTTGATTCCTTAGATTATTTCTTTACCTGCAATCTCTAAAAATATGTCCAGGCTGTCTGCAGTTATAATAACTTTGATTATTTCGATTACTGTTGTTGTTATTATTATTATTATTCCTCCAGTTATTATTCGTATTAGTCAGATGTGTGTTGACAATTTGAGAGCGTGGTATAGTATTTGAGATAGTCAATAATTGTTTGACTTCTTTTAGCAATTTTTCATTATTTCAGTTGATAATTTGTTGAATGTTTAGAGTAGAATCCTCATTGGCAGTATTATCTTTTTGGTTCAAATATGATTTGCTTAAAGAATACCCAGAGAGTACACTATTTTTAGATAATACCGCTTTAATAGCTCGTACTCAATCAATTGCTTCTTTCAAATTGTAGGGTGCAGCAGCAGCAATAGTAATATGAAATTCTAGACGAAGTTTCTGTAAAAATTGTTTAATCTTTTCATCCTCAGGTGTGTTATAATCAGGGTCTAGTTTAAGATATAATGATTCAACATCAGTAGCGTAATCTTCATCTGACTGTCTAAGACGCTGCTTATATCATTAAAGTGCTGAATACCATTGTGTTCTTCGATGGGTTATACAGTAATGCTTCAGAAAGTGATAGATAAAGAAGCGATGCTTATATTACCGATCTGTCAAATTATTTCAGTATCATAAATCTTTTTCATTTTTAGTTTTATTATACCAAGTGAGGGCTAATTCTTTTAAAAATGATGGGACTAATGTAAGATATCATCTATCAGAAATTCCGTTTGCATCTCTAGCATTATTATATCTTTTCAACCAATTATGAGGATCCTGGTCTTCACCCTTAAAAGTTGGTAAATCTACAAATTTTGCTTCTCATTATCTACCAAATCTGACAATTTTAAAGATAGTTTGTAATTCTTTTATCATTCTGAAGAAGTTTCGTTCATCTTGATCATTCATATTATTTTTATTGAATGGGTCCTCATCCTCATTATTATTTGAGCTATGATCTTCTGAACTAGAACTGGAAGAGAAAGAAACCTATCATAATAAGAAGAAGAATAACAGTTCTTAGGCTTACTAGTTTTCTTAAATCTAAGTTTTTTGCCTTTAGTTTGATCCCTAGGATGATTAGTTTTTAGTTTAGAGAGTAGCAGACTGAAACTTTTGCATTTCAAGGGTTTTTTCTTACTAACTGACTCTGATTTGGATGATCCTTCAGTATTTTCATAAGAACCAAAGGCTAAGGTACTGCTTCCTGAAGGCGGCGGATTAGATCTCTCACTAGAAATGGTATCAGCAAATATAATATCTTTAGATGCATATTCTGATCAAAAAGGTTGATTTTTCTCCTCAGAAATTAATGCAACCATTATACTACTTCTATGAGTTACTGGTTCTTTAGGTCCTATTTTAAGTGTACTTTGGGTTAATGCTGAAAGGATATCTGATAGGTTGATGTATTTAGTTAAGTCTGTAGAAAGGGTAAAGAAAAGTAGTTGTGTCGTGATGTACTTGAATAATTAGTTGTAAAGCTTGAGCAAGTGTATAAAAAGGTTGCTTATTGTAGATGAGAGCTTGAAAAGTTTGGTTATAAAAATATCATCAAAATTCAGCGGTAGTAGCGGATTAAGCTATTCAAAAGTTTTCAATTATCTTTCCAGTATATTGTTGAGTGTTCAAGATAAATTTAGCCCACTCAAAAAAAATCTAAATGAAATTGTCAAAGCTGACGGTAGAGGTCTGGATGATAAATAATACACGAGGAATCTGACGATAAATAATTGTTACTATGTTACATTCCCTCTGAAGATGCTATTGCTGGTGTATTCTTTGGTAATTAAATATGTCTTCAAATGAATTCATGTAGTATTTCTCATGAGTTATTACTACGACAATTAGGAAAAGATAATCCTGTCATCATCGCAAATGTCAATGTGTAATTCTTACGAACTACGACTGTTAGAATGGGTGTTTAAGCGGTTATTCTTTTTAATTACACAGTAATCTTTTAACAGTTTGTAAGTTTTAATTCAGACGATTTATCAAAAGTATTTATATGATTATAATGAGTTACGATTTAACAGATTGCTAGTAAATTGTATTTATAAATAATGTGTTTATTTGCGAGTAAAATAATAATATAGAGAAAAAAATAAAGAAAAGTAAAGAAAAATAAAAAAAGAAAAGAAACGAAATACTAAAGCTAAAAGGTGACGCAGTAGGCTAATTACCTCTAAAACTACTAAAACTATCTTGTCAAGTTCCTATCTTTCTCTCTTTTTACATAAACTAAAAAGCTGTCTAGTTATATAAAATAAATTACATAGAAAGATATAACTAACATGTTTACTATGTTAACTATGTCTAATATTAACTATATCTAATATGTCAACTATGTCTAATATGTCAGTTATGCCACATATGTCTGACATATCACATATATCATTTAAGTCAAATTAGTTGATCTTCTGCATCACATAAGCTGCGTCATGTTTATCCGTTCACAATATTATCAAATAAATTAGGCTTTTTTTGAAATTATAATTAGAATAATTCAAATTTATATAAATAATTTTGAATTTTTATTTCTAATTAGAATAATTTCAAAATTATCATTCTAATAAGAATAAATTTTTTATTATTTTTTAACAAGAATCATTCTAATATATCATACTTATCATTTTAACTATAATATTTACTGTAAAATTAAAATTAGTAAACTTTTATAAATTTTATAATTTAGAATACTATTTTTATAAAGGGAAAATCGTATTAGCGATCCAGATCACCATGATAACTCCTGATTAACCAATCAAATTTAAGCATTAAGTAATATGTTCAACCAATTAAATTTATCGATTTACAAAAAATTTTTATGTAACGCATTACGATCATATTGTAATAGGATTGGATTGACGAACGTGGCGCAGCATATTGCAGATCTAAATGTCAGACATATTTGATATATTTGATATATTTGATATACTGGACATATTTGATATAATTGATATCTTGGACATATCGGACATATTAGATATATTTGATTTATTTGTTATATTCATCTATGTATTAATTTAGTATAAATAGAGAGCAATAGAATTATGTAAAACAGTAGTTCACTTTTAGTTCACTTTTAGTTTTCCTTTAGTTTTGCTTTTGGATACACATCTAGTAGTTCTCGTAGAGGCGCCTGGCCTAATATTCCACTTAGTACTGTAATTCTTTGATTTCTTTTCATATTACTTCTTATTTTCTTATTTTTCTATTATTATCATATCTCTATTATTATTATTATCAATAAACATATTATTATACCTCTGAATCAATCGAGTCGCTTTGCTTTTAGTCTTATCGTAAATACACTACCGTGTAGATTCTAAATCTTGAGTTAAACTGAATTGAGTCACTACGTAAACTTAAAAGAATCACCACTCAAACACCCTGTCTAACTGTCGCAATTTGCAAGGATTGCACATTAACAATATGTATTTAGTTTGTTTATTTTGATTTTAGATTAAAATAAAATTTTATCTTTTTAAAACAATGAAAATGTTCAAAGAATTAACAATAGAACAAAACAGTGACATAATTTTTTATCATCAACGTAATGATCATTATTGAACTATTGCCGTGACTATCTATTGAGAATCTATAGGCTGAAGTCAAGAAGAGCATTTGTGAAAGAAAAAATTGTCTTCTAACCTTGCTTAACTCAATCAACATGTTATAAGAGCATAGAAACAAATTCTGATACAAAATATTGAAAATTTGCTTGATAGTATGCTGCAGTGAATTTAGGTTATGATTGAAGCAAATTGAAGTCTGACCAAGTACTAATTATTTATTACTAAATGTGTAGCATATTGTACTTTAATAAATATATTAATAAATATTTTTTAATAAAATTTAAAAATTCCAAGTTTTATATTAAGCCAAAAAATATCTGGAGACTTTTGGTAGGGGTTTGTATATCTAAATAATTTTATATATAATTTTAAAGTTTTAGGTTTAATTTTATAATTTTTAATAAGTGTAATTATAATTTTTTCTTATATATTATTTTAGATTTTTTTAATAAATTAAATTTAAAATAGAATTTAATAACTTTACAACTTAAATTTTTTAATTATTTTATTAATTAAATAAGTTTAATTATAAAATTATTTGTTATTTTAAATATATTATATATGACAATTTTTTCAAATATATTATTTTTATAAAAATTAATTAAATTTTTATTTTATAATTCTCTTTTTAAAAAATTATTTTTATACCTTTGATTTTTTTATAATTTATAATTTAGATAATTATTTAAAAAAAAACTATATATATTATATTTGATTATTAAATATTATATTATATATTTTAATTGTTTTTTTACTAAATTTTACATTTATTACTTTTAAGTTAAATATATTTTGATATTAAATATAATATAAAGAAAAATTATTAAAAGCAAATATAATAAAAGTTTTGAAATATATTAATTTAAAAAAAAAATAGTTTTTTAATAATCTATATAAATAAATTTAATTAATAAAAAAATTAAATTTTTTATAATAATATATTTTATTATATACTTACTTAATTAATTATTCAATATTATTCTTATTTTATGTAAAAATAGCTTTTATTTACTTTTTATTAAGTATATCAATAATTTTATATAAAAATCATTAATATAAATATTCAATTTATTTTTTTTTAAAAATAGTTGTTTAATATAGAATTTTATATAATAAGTTACAAGTCGAATAATTTAGTTTATATTGTAGTTTAATTTATAATTAAAGATAATTTCATAACCTATAAGATATAGATTAAGTTTTAGATTTAAAATTGTAATTATTATAAATTAAAAAAATTATTCTGTAGTATTTACAAGTTCATATATCTGTAAATTTACAATTAATTTACTATATATATATCATAGTAATTATTAATTAGAAAATATAAAATTCATAATTATAATTATTAATTACATGATAAATACAGTTAAATCTTTATATAGTTATATTCTATATAAGCATATTTCTATAATCACCTAATTTTACAAAATAAATTTAAATAATAATAAATTACCTTTATATATTTACAAATCAATTTATAATTATTATTACATAAAATTCTTAATCTATATATCATTTTTGTTATTAAAATTTACCTTTTTACAATCACTATATTTTTTATCAAAAAATAATTTTAATAAGAATTACTGTATGAATATTACACAAATTCCTTTTATAGAAAGTTATATTACATATATTTTAAAAAGAAAATTATGCAATTTGATTTTTTGTAAAATAGTTATCATAAATAAAAGAAATAGTCTGTAGTTATATAATTTATAAATTATAATTCTAATCAAATTTAAGATAATTAAAAATTTTATACTTCTATAACAATCACACTTTTATATAATTATTAATTTTTAGAAAATTAAATAGATGACTATATAAAAGTCTGTATATTAATTACAAAGATATTAATTTATTATAAAAAAATATATGTGTAATTAATTTTATTAGATTAGATAAAAATAAAAAATTTTTAAAAATATTTATAAATATAAAAAAATTTTAAAGATTTAACTAATTAAAAAAGAAATATATTAATAAATATTTCTTTAATTAATAAAAAACTTAATGTTCTATCTTAATTATTTTCTTATCTTTTAAACAGTTTTGCAGGCAAATTTACCTGCAATTTCTAAATTTAGTTAGTATTTGATCCAAATGTTACCTAAAATTACCCTAATCATTATATAATTTTGCAATCACGTTGATTGATATTTTATTATCAAATATATGATTACAAATTAGTTAATCATTTAAACTAATATCAGAAATCTATTTGTAAAATGGCTATTCAGAATTTTGAAACTTAAATAAATAAGTTATTTTTTTAGTTTTTCTCATGCAATTTTTTTAAAAATTTTTTTATTTAAATTATAAAAGTTTCAGATACTTCAGAAATTTTATATTTAGATGAAAATGATTTGTATATTGTTAAATTTTCACAAAATAGCCTATTACTAAATGATTTTGATAATAATAAATAGAACGATAATGATATTATTAAAGAAATTCAAATGAAAATATTAGAAATAGAAGTCAAGGTAAAGTAAAAGTAAAGGTAGATCTAGAGGTAATAGGAAAAGATGTCACAGTCGTAATACAAGTAAACAAACTATAAAACTTTCACTACAACCTATTTTTAATACTTTTTAACATTTTAAATTTTTACATAAATTTATAACAATTTTATCTAGAGAACACTAATTTCTACTATCACCTTATTCAATTTTTTATTTTTTTTTTCTCTTAAATAAATAAAAATAATTGTTAAAATACAAATATATATGTATATGCAAAACAAGCAGGAAAGGAACATAAATAGAAAGAATTAACAGTAAAGGAATTTTAAACTTGGTTAGCAATAGTAATATATACTAGTATTTTTAAATTACCTAGTATTTGTAATTATTAGAATAAAGATAGTAAATTTTCTGAACATAAAATTGTAATATTTATGACATTATTTTATTTTGAACAGATATTAATAATTTGATTTTATGTTAATATTTTTAATAATTTATTTAAGTTAATTTGAAAATTAAAATTTTAGATTAAGTAATATATGCATATTTTAGATTGTACAGTTTTTGTAGAATTTTAGTATTCCAAATTGGATCTTTTAGCAATACATATTTAAAACATTTTCAAATCAATCTGTATTCTATTCTCAAATATATTTATTGACGAAATGGTAGTTAGATTTTCAGAAAAGAGTATACATACTGTAAAAATTAAGAATAAATCCACTCCAGAAGGTTACAAAATTCTTTCTCTTTATGATGCTGATATTATATATATATTTATTTTTATATTAAGAATTCAAATCAACCTGAGGTTCAACAAATAACAAACTTAAGTAAAGTAGAATGTGAGATATATCATCTTGTATCTTAATTAACAATAAGAAATAAATCATTTAACATTTATATGAATAATTATTTTACTAGTATTAAACTTTTTAAATATTTACGTGAAAAAAAGTTAAAGCATATGAAATAATCTGTAAAAATAGTGCAAATTTTCCTCAAATTTTTAAAGTAGATAAAAAATTGGATTGGGATATGCTTTCTGATATAGTTATTAATAATGTATTAGTTATTTTATGAATAGATAATAGTTCAGTAATAATGCTTTCAATAATTCATCAAATTAATGAAAATGAAAATCAAATTTAAAGAATACACCATTGACTATGAAAAACAAGTACAAATATTACTAAAGTTTGTGCAATTTTTGGAAATTCAAGTAAAAAATCTTTACCTATTCCTATTATAATAGATGACTATAACTATTTTATAGGTGGTGTGGATATTGCAGATTAGCTATGAGAATATTATGGTATATAATTACCAATATGAAGAATCTAGATTCTATTGTTTTTTTGGCTATTAGATATTACAATTATTAATTCATATTTAGTATTAAAAAGAATTGATAAAAATTTTAATCACAAAGATTTTAAAATGCAAGTAGTATGGATTTAATTAAAGCAGAATTAGTTAAAGAAACTAAGCTAAATATATAAAATTAGAGTCAGATTGATAAATTAACAAATAAATTTAAATTTTTTCAAGTTGATATCATAAAAGACAACAATATGTTACATCAAATTTAAACTTTCATTATAAAGATTATTACCAAATGATTATTTATCTGAATAGAGAAAGATAAGAAATAGCTATGTATAATATAAATATTTAACAAAAAAAGATCAAAAAAAGGTAGTAAAAGATCCTTTTCAATCACAATTATATTATATAAAATGTAATATAGCTTTATATTATAATAAAAATAGAAGCAATTATTTTAAAGATTATCATTCTCAAATAGAATGATAAATAAATAAAATTTAAAATGTTTTAGTAATTTAAAATAAGATATTTTTATTAAAATTTTTTACTTTGCACTTTTATTATGGATTTTATACAAATAATCAATTTTTTAAGATTCTATATAAAGTTAAAATCCAATTTTTAAATCTAAAAAATTTTAATAATAAAAGCTGTTCTTTATAATAAAATCTAAGAGTTTTACTAAAATTAGGATAACTATAACTTATTTTTGATAAGATCACTAAAATTTAAGACAAATTTTTTTAAAATTATGATAATTTTTAATAATGCAAGTTTTTCAGTCAATAGGTAACATTTGATTTTCTAATATGTAATTAACAAATAATGATCATTATTATATAATTTATATTTATGACTAATTAGCAAAAAAAAATTTTGTAATTAGCTTTACTTTTTATGGAAATAGATCAGCGCTAAAATTTCTGTAAATTGTAGACAAATTTACCTGCAATTTCTTATTGTTTAAGGGATAAGTTTAATTTATAAAAATAAATTAATAAATATTTGTTGTAATTAATAAAAAAACTTACTGTTTTAACTTAATTACTTTTTTTAGAGATTTAATCTATAAAAAAGAATATTAACAATGAAATATTTAATTTTACTTTACCTTTAAGAATTGTTTTAAAATATTTGATAATAATATTTTTTGAAATTAATAATTAATTATATCAACTTTTTACTATAATAATAAGTGTTTTTAATTTAAATATATAATTAAATTTAAATTATCTTATAAATAATTATTAATTTCTATTTTAACATAATGTTGAATAATTGGAAAATTTTAGATAATTTTAAATAGTTTTAGATAGATTTTAGATAAATTTTAGATACTTTTTCTTATATTTAAAATCTTATCCAAAATTATTAAAATATAAAAATGTATTCAAAACCTATTACTATCTTAACATATAAATTAATTATCTAATTATAATTTATAATATTTTATAAAATTAGATCAAATCAGATTTTAATCTAATCTAATTTTTATTTTTATGGATTTGATTTAAATCTGAATAGTTTAAATCTAGATTTAATTCAAATTTAATAAACTGAATCTTAAATCTAAATCTGATAAATCAATTAAAATTTAAATTTTATCTAACTAGATCTAGTTTTAAAAGAAATTCAAAAAGTTTCTTTTATTGAAAAGAAACAAATTTTGGTTATTCTAAAAAGAAAAATAATACAGTTGACTCTGGTTATAATGAACCTTCTATTCTAGAAGATTTAGTTCAGTATAGAATGAGTTCAATATATAATATTTATGTTATATACTGAACAGTTCAGTATAAAAAATTAGCTAATAAAATTACAAGCACATTATTATCAAGTTTTATGATTTTTTATTATTTATATTATTTAGTAAATTGCTATTACATTATTACATTAGTTATTATTATTAAAATAATCTTGAATATTGTCTTGCTTAAGATTATTTCTAACTAAAACCTTAATTTGTCTATGTAACCCTTTTAAATTTTTTAATTTATTGCTTACTTCTTGGCTACTGCGATCAAGATATTAGGATCCACCTAACTTTTAACTTTACTAAATTTACATATTAGATTGAAACAAATCTATCAAGTATGAAGATTTGAAAGATGAGATTATGAACAATTTTAATTAAAGAATTCAGATGATGAACTCAATTACAAATAATGTATAAAGATTACATCAAACTATATGAAGATACAAAGAGCAGAAAGATATAAGTTTTGAATGATTTCTTTATTAATATTGAAACTCGTATTCACAAAAAAGTTAATTTACAATATAAGCAAAAAGTCTATCTATTTATATAAAATTTCTTTTGTCATGGTTAACTATTTACTATGCTATAAACTAACTAATTTAGCAAAATAAAATATAAGTAAAATAAATATATTGAGAATAATAAAAAT
>CAJVPP010003576.1:0-11279 GCA_910592005.1 Funneliformis mosseae | reverse complement strand
TTCTGATGTAAATGAAAGATTCCATTTCTAAAAAATGAAAAAAATTAGAAAAATGAAAAAATAATAAAAAAATCTATTTGAAAGAAGGCTTACATATTCTAAGAAAATGAAAGATTCATTTCTTTAAAAAAAAGAAATATTAATAAGTAAAAAAATTAAACATTTTAAAGAACCCTTTGAATAAGCTTTAAAAGACTAATATTAAAGGCTTGAAGTAAATGCCTTATATAATAAAAAAAATAAATAAAAAAATAAATATAAAAAATTTAAATTAAATAAATATTTATT
The DNA here is from genome assembly GCA_910592005.1 of Funneliformis mosseae. Taxonomy (NCBI): domain Eukaryota; kingdom Fungi; phylum Glomeromycota; class Glomeromycetes; order Glomerales; family Glomeraceae; genus Funneliformis; species Funneliformis mosseae. The sequence goes on along the minus strand of CAJVPP010003576.1, from coordinate 10,991 downwards.
ATCTTATAATTTCAGTTTTTTGCGTTAGATATTATAATAAAAATGAAAATTTTAATTAAAAAAAATTAATTATCAAAAATTAATAAAACAAAAAAAAAGAAATAAAAAGAAATAAAATACTTACCTAATAAAAAAAGAAATTAAAAAATATATATATATATATATATATATACAGTATATTGAAAATTAATATTTTTTTTTAAAAAAATAAAGAATAAAAAATTAAAACAAATTAAAAAAAAATAAAAAACAAAAAAAAAAATTACAAATAAAAAAACAAAAAAAAGAAGAATATATTAAAAATTAAGAAAGAAAATTAAAAAAAAATAAAAATAAAAAAATTACAAATTTAAAAATAAAAAATAAAAAATATAAAAAATGAATAAAAGAAATTAAAAAAAAGGTTGAAGATTAAACTAAAATAATTAAAAAAAAAAGAATCTTTTGAAGTAATCAATAATTGAAATTGACAAATTTCAAATGAAAACTATATATTAATAAAAAAATGATTCTTTTACATTTAAGTAATCAGAAGCATTAAAAGTTAAATTAAATAAATTTCTAAGCTTTCATTTGCTTTTTTGTCTATTGTTAGATGTATATATTCATTTAAAAGATCACTTCTTATACTAATATTTGGATTATCTCTTAACTTCTCTTTCTCTTCTAATTGTATTAACTCTTCTTCTTTTATTATTTCTTCTCACTCATTTAATTCTTGTTCCTAATATTCAGAAATAATAAAAGTATTATCTTCATCAATTTTATCAATTTCTTTAACAAGAACTTCAAAATCAGTTTTAATTGGAAAAGTATTTGAATCTAAAAATTTGATTTAATTTTGTTGTAATTCTTTTTCTCTTAATAAAAAATTAATAGATGTCTAAAGTTAATTTATTACTAATACTTTATCATTCTATTAAAAAAATAAAATAATAAATATTTGTCAACAAATATAAATAAAGATACATCATCAAGTAAATAAAAAGATCGCCATTAAAATAAAGAAATAAAGAATCAATCAATAAAATAATTTATCAAATAAATTAAAAAGAGTCATATTGAATAACCTATTATTAAATAAACAAATAAAGGAACCCATAATCAAATAAAAAGAAATTAATAAACTATTATCAAATAAATTAATAAATTGTCATCAAAAAAAATTAAATAACTGTTATAATTAAATATAAAATTAACTTACTTTTAATCTATTATAATAAATTGTATGTAAAAAGCTCATAAAAGATCATATTAATTTAATAAAAACTGCATTTATACATATACTAAAAAGTTTCAAAGTTACTGCAACTAATTCTTTATAATCCCTTCTACATATTCTCAAAATTTAAAGGTATCATTGCCAAATTGTTCAAATATTTTATTATTAAATGGTTCAACTTTTTAACAAAAATTCTTAAAGTTTAATAATAATCATAATAGTATTTTTTAAATCATGCTTTATAATAGTATATCAAATATCATCATAGAGAAGTAAATAATAAATTATCAAGTTTAGAATTAAAATAACCAAACTGATATTTTGAATTAAATATAAAGGAAAGTAATAAAAATGGTTGCTTCCATTAGCTCTAACATTTTCTAATCGATTAATCATTTGATTTTCTAAATCTGAATTTGAAAAATATTTCCAAATTGTATAAATAACCAAAAGTATAAAGCACTTCAAAAAGACATGCTTTATCATATTGTAACTTATTTAAAATACAACAATAAGGTAATAAAATATTTTGTAAAAGTTCAATTTTTTCCTATTAATCATTATCAAGAAGTATTTGACAAAATTCTGAATTTAGATAAAGTTTATTAGTATTTTCTGAACTAATTTGTGAACATTTATGATGAAATTGCTAAATTCTAAAAATTAAATAAAAATAATAATTATTATATTATTATATTATTATAATTAATAATTTAATTAAAAAATCATATTACTCACAAAGCTTGTTTAAATCAGACAAGATTTTTAAAGCAAAATTAATGACTATTCTATCTTATTTCATCAGAAATTATAATTGAATAATAATTGTTATATAGCTCATTCTGAATATTTTGTAATTTACTAATAAAATAATTGTTATTTGCATTTTAAAATAAGTAGCAATTGTAATTGCTTTACTAGATGTAGTTTTTAAAGTTAGTGATTCTTTAAAAATATCACAAATTGCCAATTAACATTAATGTACAAACAAGAAAAAAAGACAATTTCTAAATATTCTAATCAAAGTCATTATCTATTAATAAATTATTAAATAAATATTAATTTTAAATTAAATAATACAAATATTAATATTTATTTATTTTACTTATCATATTGCAATATAAGCTGATACATTATCAGATATAATTGCATTAAGTTTAATATTTAATTTTTTAATTTTTTAAATCAATTCTATTATTTTTAGTATTACTTCAATTAATCATTCTTATTCACTACTAATATTTGAAGCATCTTATATTAAAATTTCATCTGAAGATAATATGAATAATAATCCAAATATATATTATTTTAAAATGTTTTTTTCATTTATCAAATACTAATACCACTCCAATTTTATTATTAATCAATTTTTCATCCCTTAAAATATTTAAATTTTCAGTTTCTTTTATTAATATATAATTAGACAAAGCTTATCTATTTGATAAAATAAGGTATAGATTTAAAAATTCAAAAAATTCTAAAGTTGTTAAATGATCTACCTACTAAAATGAAAAACTATTTGCTACTAATATTTTAATAAAAGCATTTAAATTTTGATATTTAATTTTTAGTAAAAGTTTAAATAAAATTATTTGTAATTATATTTTTTTTAAAATTAAAATGATGTGTAAATGATAATGTCGATAAAAATAATCTAAATAACTTTATTAAATCTATTTCTATTAATTAAGATTTGAAATTTTGAATTTATATTACAAAAATTTTAAATATTTTTTTTTTTTATTATTCTTACCTGAATTATTATTTATTTTTTACTATTTTTAATTTGTTTCTTCTTTTATAATTATTTGTAAATTTGATAATATTATTTAGGTTTTCTTAATTTCTAATTTTTTCTTAAAAATATAGACAGTTTTTAAATGATTTTTAACTTGTGATTTTTTATTTGTAAATGTATTTTTTAAAAGTTCATCATTTTCTAGTTTTTTAATACAAGCAATACATGCTATATAAGTATTGCATAAATTTTATTTTCCTAAAGCCTTTATATATTTTGTAAAACAATGAATTCTAAGTTTTTTCATTAGAGATAAAGAAATAAAAATAAAGATTATCAAATATATGTTAACTATATATATAAAATTAATGAAATTACTAATTTTGGTATTAGAAGTATTAGAAGCTTTTATTAGAAGCTTCTAATTACTATATTCAATATCTAAGAAATTTAATTAAAAATTTTTAATATATATAAGATATTGAAAGATTTACATATTCCAATACTTCCAATTTTTTCTAATAGAACTTCTAATTCTAATAAATTTTATTAGAAGCTTTCAATATACATTACTAGTTTAAAGGATAATTTAATAATAAATTATATTAAAATAAATATTATTTATTATTTTATATTAAAAAAAATAATTTAATAAATTTATAAATTTTAAAATAAAAATTTTATAGAATTTTAATAATTATTACATTAAACTACTTGAAAAAAAAACAATTATTAGAAAAAAAACAACTTAAAATGAAAAAATAAAATAATTATATTAATTAAAATTATAAATTTTTATAATTATTATCTAAATATAACAGAAAAATTATATATTAAATCAAATTATATAATATTATTTATATAATGAATTAAAAAGAAATACAAGTATAATTGATACTTTTAAAAGGTTATAATTGATTATTTTTAAAAAATTATAATTTTTCAATTATAAATGCTAAAATTATAACCTTATACTTATTTTAAAATCCAAATCTTAAATTTTATTATAGCAAAAATTTAGTATCAATTAATAATACTGATTTTATATAATTTATTAATTTATATTAAAATTTTTTACATAATAAAGTTTAAGTATAAAAAATTTTTTAAGCAAAATAACTATTATAAAGTTAATATTAGATTTTTAATTTTTCTTAATTCAATAATTTTAACAAGCTAAAATTCATTAAAATCAGATTAGCAATCAATAATTATCAATTATTATTTAAACTAATTTTTATATAGTAATCTTTTAGAGCTCTATATAAGTTAAGTTGAATTAAGTTTAAGAATCTATTTAACTTATTTTTTTAAATCAATTTAAATCAAGTTTCTTTTTATAAAAATTTTTTAACTTGATTTGATTTGAATTTTATAAATTTTAAAAATTGACTTTATTTTACTTAATTTAATTTTAACTTGATTCAATTTTGACTTTTTAATCAAATTTAAATTAACTTATAAATTTTTAAATATATTAATACTTTATTTATTTTAAATTTATTATAAATTTATTTTTTATTTAAATTAAAAAAAAAATAAATATTTTTATAATTAATTATTTCAAAAAATATATTAAAATTAAATTTTTATTCTATTTTAAAATAGCTTTCTATTAAAATTTAAGATATAAATATATTCTAATTATTTCTATTAATTTTTTTATGTAATTAAATAAGTTTTCTTAGAAAATACTTTTTCTATTAGAATACTAATAATTTTAAAAATAAATATAAATAAGATTAAATTTTAATTATAAAAGTTTAATAAAGTATTAAATTTATTTACTTAAAATAGCTAAAAAATCTTATACTATTTTATTAAATAAGATCTATAAAATAATAAAATCAAGAAGCTTAAAAATAATATTAATAAAATATATTATTTACTTTTTATTATTATAATAAATTAGTCTTTAAAGATACAAATAAAGTATTAAGATAATACTTTATTTTATTAATCTTTTTTACATATTATCTTTATATATGATTTACTAAATCATTACATTTTAGAACTTCATTTAATTTATCAAATGTATCATTGATAGTATATATTATATATTAAAGTAAAATATAAAAATTTTATATAATTCTTTAATAAAATTTTCTTTCAATATTTATTAATATAATATAATAATTTAATTGTGAATTAAGTATTATAAATTAATAATAAAAATTAATAATTTATAAAATTTAAATTAATATAAAAAAAAAAAAATTATATTAGTAATTAGTCTAAAGTAAAGTAAAGGACTATATGAGGCCTTTGCAATAGAAAAAGAAGAAACTCAAAAAAAAATAAAAAATAAGTTAATAATAAATCTGAACAAATTATAGTATTTAGAACATTTTTGGCTTATAAACTAAAATTTTAATTTTTTTGGAGTTTACTCTCTTTCTATTGTAAAGACCCCATATAATACTATATAAATTGATAAAAAATGTTTTGTTGTTCACTCACTTGATTGTTGAGTTAGTATAGATTAGCTAGTTATATGTTATGAATTGTTATATGCAGACTCACGTATTTGTTAATCTTTCTTATACTAGCAAAAAATATTTTTCTAGGCTTAACTACAGTTTCTATTTCTCTAGTAATAGAATAAAAATTAAAATTTGTATAATAATAATACATTTTAATTTTTTTAAATGCTACTAAAACTGCAATATTATGTTTATTATTAATTTTTTATTTAAAAATCTTCAATTATATTTATTAATTAATTAATTTATATGAAATATACTTTGTTATTTATATAAAATACTATAAAATTAATAAATTAATTAAAAAATATTGTTTAAAAATACAATTATATTATTTTTTACTTCTAATAATTTTCTATATTTTTTAATAAATTTCATTCAAAATATATTGTATAATATAAATTTTCATTGTATTATCTAAAGTCTTTAATAAATTTTTATAAAGTTTAATTATAAATAATTCATTTTTAAAACTAATCTCACATAATTCAAAACTATGTTTAATCATTTCATAAGTAGAATTTTATATTGATTTATATTTAATATAAACTCTTTAACCAAAAGTAAAATTGCATCACATTGATATAAAAAATTTTTTCATAATATTAAGGTGAAACTTGAATTTTAACAATAAACTTTTGAAGTTATATTATAAACAAACAAATTTGTTTGCTTATTTATTATAAATTTATTCCTGATTTACTTTTAATAAATAATTAAAATTTTTTTTAAAAATTTTTTTTAAATTAATTTATAAATATATTGTATCATAGTAATTTAATTATAAACTATTATTACTTATAAGTTAAAAATTTGTAATTTTTAAAAATTCTAGAATTAAACTAACATCAAATAATGTTTTTAGGATTATACTTATACATATAAATCATCAATTTTTTTTAGATAATCATAGTTTATTTTTATTAGAATTCTTAGTATTCAAAATGGAAAATTATTTTATAAACATCTGGAAAAGAAAGGCATAAAGTTTTTTTTATTTAGCCTTCTAAACTCTTATAGGTAAAGCAATGTAAATCAGTTAATTAAATTCATTTTTAGTAGAAAATATGATTTTATAAGCACCGTATTACCGTAGCTTACCGTAACTTACCATGCCTGCGGCTTCATATACGAGGTCGCGTTATTAGATTTTACAACACAAAATGAAAAAAGACTTAAAAAAAGGCAAAGGTATATATCATCAAATTTTGTCATTACAACGTAATAATTTGCAATAAATAAATATCGTTTCTTCTATATATAAAGTTGTTGAAATAAAGTCAGCCACCGTTAAAAGAAAGTCCAAAAGAGGCCGTTCTACGGACGATAACGAAGTCGCTGAACTTAAAAAAGAAGCAAAATTAGGTTATTTAATTCTCTTCCTTTATTATATTTTACTCGTCCTTATAACTCCATACATGAGCTCCTTTCACGTCTCTATTTATACTTGTATTTTGTTTTGGAAAATAAGCTCATTAAAAAATCTTTGCGCGTGTTGCAGAATCTACACGAGTTTTTTCAATCTTTACGCCAAGAACTAGTGTACAATGGCATGAATTTGATTCTGTTTTGATTGGACAACATACACCAGAGGTTGAAAAAACAGGACGTTCGAAGATAGCTGCTTTTGATTTGGTGAGTAATATGTTTCATAAATTGATTGGATATTTAATCACATGCGCAAGTTCTAATATATGTATATGTTTTGTCATATAATTAACAGGATGACACTTTAATAACCATAAATGGATCCCATAAGTATCCAAAAGATGAAAACGATTGGAAATGGTGGAGTAAAATTGTTCCCAAGAAAATTAAACAAATATATGAAGAAGGGTATGAATTTTTAATTATAATTAATTACTAAAGAATAATACTTATTAATCTAATGCACATTATGTAGTTATAAGGTTGTTATAATATCTAACCAAGGTAGTTTCGAAAGTTCAAAAAAGACTAGCGAAAAAAAAAGAAAAGATTTCATGAATAAAATTAATCATATGGCCAACAACGTAAGCTATCATCTGCCGTTCATTTTTATTTCTTTTACATGATTAAAAATTATATATATATATATATTTTTTTTTTTTTGAAAAACAAAAAAGTTAAATATACCTTTCGAGGTTTATGCTGCAACTGCGAGAGATAAATATCGAAAACCGATGATTGGAATATGGAATTACATTATAGAACACGGGAACGATGGAGTTGACATTGGTATATGTCATTTATATAGTTATTGTTCTCGTAACATGAAGGATTTTTTTTTTTATATTTCAAATGAATGTTAACTTTAATTATAGACATTGAAAGATGCTTTTATGTCGGTGATGCGGCTGGTCGCGAAGAGAACTGGAAACATAATACACAAGGTGACTGGAATGATACCGATAGGTGAGTTAGTTACCTTATTATTTAATAAGTTAAATCAATTTGATGAAATTTATTTACATTTTTTTTCACAGAAAATTTGCTGAAAACATTGGAATAAAATTCTACACACCAGAAGAATTTTTTGATGATGCTAAACCGGCACCTTATTCCTACGGTGATTTCAATCCAAAGAATCATCCGCGAGATGGTTTGTATTTATAGTCTTTATAAATTATTCAATATATTTTCATTTATTTTTATTGATTTTTATCAAATTTATAGTTGAATTATTCATTCCTGATTCACCGCCACTTGTTCCACCAGACGGACACTGTGAGGTAGTTATATTTGTTGGATATCCTGCGAGCGGAAAAACTTCATTTGCAAAGAAATGGTTGGTAAATAATGGATACGTGCATGTGAATCAGGTACATTTGATTGGAAGTTCTTTATTTTAACCTTTGCTGGACAACTAAGTTTAATTATGGTAATTTATATCTAGGATTCTTTAAAGACAAAAGCAAAGTGTACGAAAACTTGCGAAGATGCTCTAAAGGAAAACAAGCCAGTTGTTATAGGTACAAATATTTACTACAAGCGTTGCAATACGTCTGTCTATATTTGTTTTTATTTTAAATATGATACTATTAATTAGACAATACCAATGCCGATGTCGAAAGCAGGAAAGCATATATCAATCTTGCAAAAAAATATAAAGTTCCATCTCGATGCTTTTGGTTCCAGGCATCAGAAGCATTAGCTAAACACAATAATATGTATAGAGCTTTTGGTGTGGTTAATGGAGTAAGTTGGTTCAAATATATTTACTTTACACTTTTAATCATATTAAATAAAGCTAATAATTTATTTTTTAAAGCCTCGCCCGTTACCTGAAATTGCATTTGTGGCATTTAAATCAAGATTTATTGAACCAAAGGCCGAAGAAGGATTCGAAGAAATTAAAAAAATCAATTTTAATTTCGAAGGGAATGAAGATAAGAGAAGAACATGGGAAATGTGGTATCTATAATTCTTTTAATACATAATAAATCAAAGGTTTCAAAGTTTTATCATACATTGGATTTTGAAGCTCATTTCAAAATAAGTAAGATTTGTTAATGTAATTTATTTTTTAAATGATTTGAATGAATAATTCGATTAATATTAGCTCAAAGATAAACGTATTTAATGTAATAGAAATTTACCTAAATTATTTTTTAAGAATTTTGTTCTATCTTTAATATTTACTTTTTTAAAACTAATAAAGTTATACAGTATGGAAGAACATATAATATTTAATTTATTGATTAAGATTATCATTATTTTTTATTTAAAAAAAACTGAAAAACCAAGTCAGAATTTAAAATTGAATTGTATATGTGCATAATTAACAATATTCTTTTGACTCAAAAATTCGAAATCAATAAACCGAGACAGAAACCAATAAGTATTTGTTTCACGTCTTATTGCACTTCGTTCCTTTTTTTTTTTTTTTAAAAAAAAAAACAAACTAAATAACGAAAAATTTAAAAGACCTACTATTTGCTATTTTATTACTATTAATGAATGTTATCTATTTTTTAAAAAAATATTATTTGATACTTGATATTTGATTATTAAATTACGAAAAGCTAAAATTAACATATTTTACCGTTCATTTTAAACCTTAGTTCCGACAACTTCCAAATTCACTATAATTGATTTTTTATTTGTTTTTTTTTTCTTTTCATTTTTATAAACGTTGTTCACTTAGTTTCTCCAACTTCTTATAGTCATTTATCCATTTTCAATTTACAGTTGTTATGGGTGACGCAATTATATTCTCTGAAATCTGTCAGTTTAAGTAAATATTCATCGCTCTTAGGTTTAAAATAAAAAACTATTGTACAAATAACGAGTATTTTTAATTGTATTTTTAATTATATAAATTGTATTTTATAAATAATAAAAATTTAGAAAGATATTATTATTTATGAAATTTATTTCGAAATAAAAATGTTTACAATTGCAAAATAAAATGTTAAGAAATCTGTATTGTTAACGAAGTACGGTAGTTCACAGATACACTTTTGAATATAAATACATGCTAAATAAATTATATTATTCTTAATAAACTTTCAATTCAGCCGATTGTTCTCAATACATTCTTGTTCAAATTATGTTCCTTTACCTGTTTCCTCTTGTTCAACTAGGAATAGCCTGAGAATTCAATTCCTCTTTTCCTTTACATTTAGCATCAGCTTGACACTACCTACTTCTGTTATACGTCACCTACTTGAACCTGTATATGCGCATCACTCCTGACAGCAATTGTCAAGTCTAGGTCGCGATTAAGATCGTAAAGATAGGAAGAATCAGGATTTGGCTGGCATTCCGTCTAATTTAACCTCTTCTAACCTATAATGAAATTAGTAAACTTATTAAATTAAAATGCAAAATTAGTTAAACCAGTTTAGGCAATGAAAATTAATTTAACAAACACTAATAAGCAAGCCGATTATGACTAAATAACATATATTATTTAGTCATCTAAATTGATCATATGGCAACTTTGCAATAGAAAGAATAAAAAAGGGGAAACTGCCGGAAAAAATAATTTACTTCTATATGCCAAATATGATTTTAGGTCAAAATATGTTCGGATTTAGCATTAACTTTTTATTTTTTCCAGCCGTTTCGACCTAGCTATATCTATATAAACTATATGATTATCTAAATTAATAACCTAAATGTGATCTTAAAACCTAAATTTTATAATCTAGTTGTGTCAAATTTTCCTGCTCTTTGTTTACACTTATTATGCTTCTTGCTTTTAAAATGGTTTTCTTCCTATTTATTATATAATCATTATGTGATTAAATAACTTAAATATGATTATAACATATGATTATAATGATATAATATAATTATAATGATTTTTATTATTAATTGGGTATTTATAAATACTTTCTAATGGCATTTGCATTGATGAGAATCTGTAGCTGTTAAATTGTTAAACAGATATCTGCTTGTTATTAGTCATTTGTAACTATTTGATTTTCAAGTTGTTAATCATATGTTAAACTCCTTCTATGCCTATTTATTACAAAGTTATTGATTATATAGGTTGATTGCTAGGAAAATCAGGTTCTAGGAATTTTTTAGCAAAATTGAGATTTTTATTGCATTTTAGTTT
>CAJVPP010003575.1:0-11280 GCA_910592005.1 Funneliformis mosseae | reverse complement strand
GTATTCTTTCTTATTTCTTATTTTATTATTATTGTCTCTTATCTTTATTTTTATTATTATCAATAAACATATTATTATACCTCTGAATCAATCGAGTCGTCTTGTTTCTAGTCTTATTATGAATACACTACTGTGTAAATTATAAATCTTGAGATAAACTGAATTGAGTCACTACGTAAACTTAAAAGAATCACCACTCAAACACCTCGTCTAACTGTCGCAATTCACAAGGATTGCATGTTAACAATATGAACTTATAAATGAGTTAATTTATAATTTAAATAAAAAGTTATTTTTTTTATATAAAATTAATTTACTTTAGTTATTACTTACTATGCTATAAATTAACTAAATATAAATATATATTTTAATAAAAATATGTTTAAAATAATAAAATTAAAATATCTATAAAAGTAATAAAAATAAATAAAATAAATTACAGATATTAAAAGAATTACAAATGAAACAGAATAAACAAAATAAATAGATTATATAAAAAATATTAAAAAAGTAGAAAAAAAAAATAAAAAAAATTAATGCTAATTAATATTTAATACAATTATAAAATTATCTAATATAAGATTATTATTAATCAGTAAATATCACATGATATTTAGAGTTGCAATTTATTTTATTGATAATAGTAAATTAAATTAGAAATATTATATTATTAATAAGTAATCTTTTCAAGTTATAACTATTAAATGTAATGTTAGAAGATTGATTCTTTTATAGTTTATATAGTAAAATCCATAGTTTTTAAGTTAGATAAGGTTCTGTTATATACTGAAAAATATATTTAATCCTTTGATAAATATATGATTTATTTGTTATATACTATTAAGTATATTCAATACACTATCAAGTATATTTTTATATATTAAATTAAAATAAATATTAATCACATTACTAATACAAAATATTACAAAAAAGACTTAGATGAAAAAAGATTTATTAATAAATAAACAAACTAAAAAATAAAATACTAAAAAAAGAAAATACAAAAAGAAAATTAATCATAAATAGAAAAAAGTAGTCTTATGTTATCTTTATAAAAAGGAAGATTATATATAGCTATTATACTGATCAGATTGTATCTAGCAATTAATAGTTATTTTTTTCTAATGAATTTAGTGCTTTATCTATACATTTAATATTATGTCAAATATATTAATTATATTATATATATTAACTATATTAAATATATTAATTATATTAATTATATTAATTATATTTAATATATTTAATATGTTTGACATTTTTGTAGATTATATATAGATTATATAATTATTATTCTATAATAATGTTATTTTTTTTTTATTATCTTAAAATTCTTTAATATGTTAAATTTAATAATTTTATAATCTTGATATAAATATAAATATAATTAATTTAAATATGTAATATTAATAGAAAAATAATTATAAGAAAGTAAAAAACTAGTTAGCAATAATAGTGATCAAAAAAATCAGTTATCAAATTTATTAATTAATAAAGAAAGATATATTAATTTAATTTTTTTGAAGATTAATATTTTTCTATATAATATAAATATATAAAAATATTGTAATTTATCTTTTTTATAATTAAAATTATTTTTATTAAAATTTTACATAAACTTGAAACTAAAAATACAAATTAAGATAATTAATTATAAAAGAATTATCAGATTTAAAAATCCAAACTTATAAAGTTATAATAAAAAATATATAAAAAGTTATTATTATAAATTAAATATAGTGACAATCAAAAGTTTTGCATAATCTGAATACAAATCTTAAAATTGCAATTTTTTGAGATTAAGAAATCATAATATTATAATAATCTTTTTTTTTAAGAAAATAAAAATTTTTTTATAAAATATAAAACATTTAAATTGGATAATGCATTTATTATGATTGATTATAAAAATAAATACTTTTATATCAAATACAATTATTTTAATTCAAAATAATCATTGTAATACATATAAAAAGAATGTTTTTAGGTATCTATTTTTTATTTAAAAAAATATTGATAGTTTATTTATTTATTAAAAAAGATCAAGGATTTATACTTTATTTAAAAAGAAATATCTCTCTTATTATATTATATCTAAAGAAAATATTTCTTAATCAACTGTTATAAAAATTAAGATACAAATAATACCTTTAAAAATCAACTAAAGCTTAAATATTTGTAATACCTAATAGATCAAAATGAATGAAATATTTTGTAGCTTATTTTATCAAAAAAATGTATAAATGCAGTTATAATTTAAAAAAATTAAAAGTTAAAGAACAAATTAAAATTAGTAAAAGTACAGTAAAGTAAATCATATGAAAAAATTGATTAAACTCAAAAATCAAATATAAAAACCCTTTTGACAGACAATTTTACAAAAACCTTATTGGTGTCTCTCTTTTACTTATTCTTTCAATATTGAAAAAGTTATCTTTCACTCACTTTTCTTTCTTATTAATTAATAAATAGAGACATCCTTTCACTTTCAAAATTACTTTTCTTAAATCTTTAGACTTATTTAAAAAAAATACTAATTAATCACAATCTCTTTTATTTAAATCAACTAATTTTTTTTTCAAGAATATAGCTTATCTTAATTTTTGATTTTCTTGTTAGAGACTTTAATCATAATGTTAAAACTTTCAACTCTTCTAAATTTTTCTCTGCTTTAAAAAATATTGTCTTAGATGACTATATATATAAAATATTAAAACTTGCTTTTAAATTAGATACTTATTTATTTTTATATAAATCTATTACTTTCATATCTTTCCTAAATGACAGAAAAAAAGAGTTTATATTTTCCTGAAATTCAATAGTTAATAATATCTCATTTGGTCAAATTATCAATAAAAGCTTTTTAAACAATCAATTTATCTGCTAACATTTTATTTACTTAACAGAATATAACAATATTAACCTATTATTTAAATATATTAGATGCTCACTTTTTACTGTAAATATTCATTATAGTACTTGCACTTTTGTCATTTCTAGAAAAAATCTTTTAAGTAAATATTGTATCAAAACAGTCTTAAACTTTGAAAAATCAACTGAAATATTCTCCCATAGAATTATTTAAAGTTGTTTATTCATTTATTATGCCTTTCAGATTTTTTCACTACTGTCTTCACTAATGTTACTTAATATTATTAATCAATTGATTAAACCTTCTATTCATATATCAACCCTTAAAAATTTTTAATTAGTCATAACCAACAATATTTTATTAACTATTTACTCTGATGGCTTACTAAAATCACCTCAATTTGAAGATTATAAAATATGTTTCAGATGGATTTATGTTAATTATTTTAATAACTGTCAAATATTTAATACTTCTGTAAAAAGCTGGCCTTTTTCAACTCATATTAAGATATATATTTTTCTTATACTCTCATTTTTCCTTACTTAGCTACAGTTCATATTACTTGAATAACTAAGCAACAATCTATAAATATGATAAATATGTCTCTTAAAATTGCCTCTTACCTAGAAAATTTGAGAAAATATTCAATTACAACCTTTGAAAATTCATCAGGTTTATTGTTAATTCTTTAAATCTTTATATTTATTTGCATAAAGTTAAAGCTCATACTAGCGATCATTATAATGAAAATTTTGATTATTTAGCTAAATCCAGCTGTGATACTTCTCTTATATCTTTAACATTAAACAATAGATCATTATTTCATCTTTATATTTTATTTTAATAACTTTCCTATAGAAATATTTATCTGTGATTTCTTTAGATAAATGTTTTCAGCACAAAAGTTTGGTAACTTCCTTGATTTAGGTAGAAATCACCACCTTAAACTCTTTACTAATAATCAAACCATTAATTAGCTCACTATTTAGTCTTTTTTATCTATAGATTTGCTTTGTCACATTACTTTATTTGCATCTTTCAAACTCAAAATATTTATTATTAAAAATTTTGTTAATAAATTGTTAATACTCTTTAGACTCGCTTTACTATGCCTTGACTTTTATGAACATTGATGTTGTATAAACTATTACATTACTACTGAAACTTCATTATATCTTTAGAAATGTTTTACATATTTATCTAAAATATTAAACGTCATTTAAACAACTAAAGATGATTTATTAGAACATTTTAATAATTTAGATAATTTGAGATTTGCTCACTATCTTTTTATCTTTATTGATACCCTTATTGACATTTTTGCTTTACTTTTATCTAGTTCAGATAGTTATATTAATATAATTCAATTATTTATACCCTTCTCACTAGTTGATATTATTATTATTAAATGCAAATTCTGCCAAATCTTCATAATTTCACTTAAAGATCACTCTTGATAATTACAATTAGTTTTTTTGATGATCATTTGCCAATTTGTCATAGTGTCAGTTTGTTAAGATGTCAGTATGACAAATGTTAAAATGTCAGGTTGGCTTAATTAAAGATCTTTTATAAATACAAATTAAAAATCCTAAAACAGCTCAATATCTCATATTTACTTTTAACATATTTCTTTAAAAACATTTCTTTCGCTATCTTCCCTTTATACCTTTGTAATAATTTTAATTTTCGCCCTTTTAATTTTTATAATTTCACATTTTATAATACAGTTTATTATTTTATTTTAATTTCTGATTTTATTAGTAGTTTATTATACAATTTTTATGTAACAATTTCATAATTGCGTAGTTTTAATTAATTAGGACTTAGAAATTAGCATTTATTTAGTTTAATATATTGATTTAGTAAAAGTGTAGAATGCTAATGTTGAGATATCACTAATTAATTAATTTGATAATATTAAATAAATTCTTGTTAAAATTATTTCATTTTTATTCAATTATTATTTATAAAAACTTTCTGCTTACAGTACAAATTGTTTATAAATACATAAATAAAAGAACTGAATATAACATATAGTACCTTCTGTCAGAAATCCCTAAAAAACATTAAAATTATATGTTTAATACCTATTTCAAAAGAAATAAAATACATAAACACCTCCATCAAAAATTATGCCAAAGAAATATTGCAACTTACTATCAAAATTCTTTCTGTGAAAATTGCTATTATATAGAAAACTTACTAATAAATCGATTCAGAAATTTTTAGAATTAGTATTTAACTAAATATTTAGCAAAAAGTTTTTCTAAAATTACTTTCGAACATTCAGAAAGGAAAGAAAACTTGAGAAATAATTTTCAATCTAATATTTAGTATAAGTTATTAGCAAATTCTAAAAGAATCATTTATAACAATATGATAAATGATATATAATACCTTTATTCTTGCTAAAGAGATTATTAAAGAATCTTTTGATAATTCCTATTGCAACAGCTTATCACTGCACTAGTATCATTTGACAAACAAATATACTAGATCCTGTTGATTAAGTTAACACCAACAATCAAAATAACTTATTTTTTAATATGAACTGATAAATCTAATAAAATTATTCTAAAAAGAAAATATAATGGCAGCTCAAGCAGTGGATATATAAAATTTGACTATAGCATTACAAGCATTACAAGGAGTTTTATAACCTCTGGGATAACCAAACATTAACAATATTTTTGTGAACTTGCAGGTCTAAATACAAGCTAATATAAATGTATTAGTAAACCTTTTGATAAGAAAAGCAAGGGTCATAAATATTCCAATTTATTATGAAAAAAATTAGGATCCAGTAGAATGGTTAGAAGAATTTATTAGAGCCTATGATACAAATAGAATTGCTGATTCAAGAAAATTAGAAGTCATTTGGCCTACCTAGAAGAACCAGAAATGACATAGTGAATAGCTAATTAAACCCAAGCAGAAGAAAATGTAAACTGAATTGTTGCCTAAACAGAAAATAAAAATAACATTAATTTAGTTATCAACTTTTTTATAGTATTTCAGTTTCAAATACTAGTAAAGATTTAGATCACAGAGATAGAGTGAAGACATCAATAGTTTAATAAATCTGTTAACATTTATATATGCATTCTTCAGAAACTATACCAAAGAATTAAAACTTCAACTTTTGTTTATTCAGCTGCAATGAAAGTAAGAAGATTAGTCAATGATCTCCTACCTGAATTATATTTAATAGTGAAACTCACAATGATCAAATCTGAAATGCTACGCTTAATAGGGTAAAAGCATACAAACTTACCTATTAAGACCAGAATGAAGCTATACTCAACTTATCATAATAGATTCAGCAAATGAATATTAGAAATAGAATTTACTGAAATAATAATATCAGCTGAATATATTTCTGACTGTAGCATTTCAATAAAGCAATCTAATTTGTTATCTATATAATCAGTTAAGACATATTAAAAGAAATTATTTTAATAACTTTAATAATAAATAACCACTACCGTTTAATTAGATACCATCACAAATTCCACAGGTAAATATTCAGAATCCTTCTAGAGTAAATCTAATGCTGGCTAATAATGTTATCATGATCACAAGTAATAATCTCTAAAATCTACAGTTATTATAGCTATTATTATAACTAGTATTTGATAATGCTAAGAGCAGCATTTAAAATAGAGGGTATATCACTAGAGGATGATAGTACAGAACTAATGACAATTTTCTCAAACCTATTTTTATTTAAAGCCTATTCTGCAGTTAGAATGTACTTCAAGGCCACTTTAAAAACACCATATAAATAAAATAAGAAAGATGCTAATAAAGAAAAAAGTGAAGATAATAGAGAAGTAATTCAATAATTAACTAGTTAGACAAAAAATAAACATCCTGCTGTTAAAATAAAAGTTAAACAAAAATTACCACAAATATCACCTATTAACAGCATGGTTAATTCTTATACGTTGTAACAATTCTTTGATTAACTAGTGAATATTACCAATAGACAATTAATAGCAATAAACCTAAAATTTGATTAAACAGTAATAAAGGCAATTTGAAAGCTGATAGTTAAGAAAGCAAAAGAGCCCATTGTAGTAGAAAAAAGAATGAATCTATAAACTCTTACTTATTAAATAATGAAGGAGCTAAAAAAGCTATAGCTTTATATTGTAACATATACATAATCAAAATAAAAATTCTACTTATTGTTAATTTTGGCTCTGTTATATACATAATTTTTCTAAAACTACTTAAGGATTTAGATATAAAATTACACAAGTATACAAAACTATAATGGTCAATGTTAATGGAAAAAAAAGAAGACTATTAGGAACAGTAACTGAAATTTCTTTGAAGATCACTGGTCATATGATTTCTTTTGATACTGTTATAACTGAAGTTGACTCTTATACTACTATTATTGGAAATAATTGGTTAAAAGAAGCTCAGGCTATAATTAATTACAGAAAAGGACTCTTAATATTATACTAAAACAAGTAAAATATTATTATGCCAATAAATTGTCATCAAATGCCTATAATCATATTATTAAAGAATCTAATGATAGAAGGAATGATAAAACTAAAATAAAATATATTATTGATATAGTGATGATAATAATAAAGAATATAAAGAAAAGTCTAACTAAATTAAATCTAATGATTCTTATTACCTCATAAATAAATCTAACAGTTTTCATAAGTCTAATGAAAAATCATGTGACTTTTTAATCTAACAAACTTTTCTATATATAAGAATAACTTTTGTATAAGCTAGCTTATTAAATAGCATAATTATCAAATAAGTCTAACGAGATTTTTGTTTTAATTTATTTTAATTAAGAATTGGTTTAATACAGTCAACTCTTGTTATAATGAACTCTATGTCCTAGATCTCAACTTCGCTATAAGGCTATAGTTAAGATTTTAAGAGATTTGATTGGCCAATTCACTATAACAAGAGTATTTTTATTATATTTTTTCAAAAAATTTGTTATAACAAGAGTTCACTATAATAAGAGTTGACTGTATAGACTAGTTTATTAAATAGCATATTTTATATAAAAGTCTAATAAAACATCATTCTATAAAATCCAGAAAATTTTGCAGAATTGTTCTAATTTTTTTTTAGTCAAGAATGAGTTCTATATGAACTAACTCATATTTTAATATTTGAGAAAAAACAGTTAAATTTAACAAAATTTTCATAAATAAGTCTAACTGTCCTAATTCTTCCCAGAATATAGCATTTTATAAGATAAATCTAACAAAAAATATGTATATCAGAAATTGATTCTATGCGAGTTTCTACAGCTCCCGTCATTTAGTTCTAGCAAGTTCTGTACCTTAATTTCCACTTTTTTAAAATTAAAATTATTATAATAAACTTATTATATTTCCATAGATTTTATCATGAATTTTCAGATTATAATTTAAAAATATTACAATTATTGTAAAAAAAGTTATCATGTGTTTTTTTGGCAAAATTTCATAATAATGTATATAAAAATTTCAGAATTTGACTCCTGATAATCTTTATTATTTATGGTAAAATTTCATTATTATAAATTATGAAACAAAAAATTTTTTATGCATTTATTTTAAAAATACCATCACTTTCAAAATGACAAAAATAAATAAAAGAATTAGTCAAAAAGAAATGGAAAAAAAGCAGTGAAGATATTCTAATTTTTGATGAATTTAATACTATAAAAGAAGAAAGTTATAAAAGTGATAGTAAACTAATTTGGGATGATCAAAAATTAGATGAAAAAACTAATGATTTTGTTAAAATTTTATCAAATGGATGAAAAATTATGTATCACCTGCTTGCAGGTCCATTTATATTAAAAATTCAATTCAAATTAAAAAAAGAAAAAAAGTTGAAGCCAGAAAACTTACAGCATAAAATGGACAAACAATTACTAAATTTTTACTTTTAAATAACCTTGATAATCTGATCAAGAAATTGAAAAACTTGATTCTGATAAATTATGTGAATTTAACTTAGAATCTGAATGTAATGAATATTCAAATAATCAAGCAATTGATGCACTTGAAAATTTACTGAAAGGAAAGCTTGATGCAAGTTATAAATTAAAATTAACTATATTATTGCAGTATCTTAAACTTGTTGATTATGAAGAACTAAAAATCAAAGCTAGTATTTTTATTGCATAATAATTAAAAAAAGCAAATATTTTACGCATTACATTCAGAAGTGAGAAAAACTTATTAAAAAGGAAGAGAAAATTTTAGTTTTAAACATGACAAGCATCAAAAAATAAAATCTTTATTGGATAATAAAGATATTAAATTATAAGTAGTTTCATATTTGCATTAACATAAATTTAAATTTTATGCTGCTGATTTTACTGATTATGTTACAAATATTATTTTTTTATCAGTTAAAATTACAAATAAACTTAAAATCAGATTTGTAATTTATTATTTAAAAGATAACAATATGAAATAATATTAATTATTATTAATTTATAAAGTAATAGCATGAAGATGAATTAAAAAAATTTGCTAAAGGTGTTTATATTGATAGATATGGAAGAGATAATGTTGTTGAATATCAAAAAAATTTTTTAAAACAAATAGAAATGTAAATAATTTATTTATTAAATTTAGAATTATAAATAAATAATTTTTTTTTTTTTTATATTTTAGATTTCAATAATGAATACCAAATTTTGATAGAGAAAATCTTGAAATTCAAAACAATCCAAAATTGCAAAATGATTAACATTTGCATATTTTAGTAACTCATAATGAAATGATTTTTCATTCAAATGATAGAAAACAATCTGATTGGACTCCTAATGAAGAATAGCCTTTATGCAAAAAGAATAAAGGACGTGCTATTTATGTTAGTGACTTTTTATATGAAACTATTGGCCGATACCAATTAAATGAAAAACAAAAATCTAATAATTTAAATGAAATTTTATATGAAGTATGAGTAATAATACGTCCTGGAATAAATAATGATGGTTAGTAGAATATTGATTTGTTAGCTAAGCAGATATTCTTTTTAATTTAATAAATTTTAAGTTATCATAAAATATATTAAAAATTTTAATTTAGATTATAAATTGTATTATTCCAATATTTGAAGTAACTCATTCTGAAGCTATTACAATTTTGTATTTGATAACTTCACTTTTTATGGTGCATTTAATTCTGATGCTTTTATTGCAAGTCATATGAATATAGAACCTGATGGTAAATAACTTAAAATAAGAAATATTGTTTTTAATAATTAAATTCAAACTATAAATTTTCCTGATACTTATCCTGATAAGTCACTTCGTGAAAAGCTAAAAAGAATGAAACAAGTATTATATGAATGTCAATTATTAAAATCAGGTTTAAAAGGTTATTATTAGAATAAGAAATCAGAGGATAATCAATGTTGTATGTAATATATGCTTACAAATCAACAGACTTTCTTGCTTAAAAATGTATGATTCAAGAAATAATTGAAGCAAAAGGTCATAAAGTTATTTTTTTATCCTAAATTTCACTGTGAACTTAATTTTATTGAGATGTATTAAGATGTAGCAAAACAATATTCAAGAAACAACTGTGACTATATATGGAATGGCTTAAAATAAGTTATTTTTATTGCATTAGATTTAATTCCTATATCACAAATTAGAGCATTTGCTAGAAAATTATTTAGGTATATAGATGTATATAGAAATGGGTTAAATGTAAAACAAGCAGAATATGCGATTAAAATATTTAAAAATTTTGTATAATTTCCAAATTATCATAAATAAAATCTGTTAATATCAGTCAAAATTATGCTAAATTTCTTAATGCGAGCTAAAATATCACGTGAATTTTTTTAAGAAAATTTAGTATCTTAATTTCAGAATTGCCAGGACTAGATGACGGGAGCTATAGTAAAAAGTAATATATTAAAAACTGTCTTTGCGTAGGCTAGCTTAATAAATATATTCAATTGCAATATTTAAGTAGATTAATAGTTTTCATAATACTTAATACTCAATATTCTCCTTTATTCTGAT
Source organism: Funneliformis mosseae (assembly GCA_910592005.1). Lineage (NCBI taxonomy): Eukaryota > Fungi > Glomeromycota > Glomeromycetes > Glomerales > Glomeraceae > Funneliformis > Funneliformis mosseae. The sequence continues at coordinate 379 of CAJVPP010003575.1, read as the reverse complement.
TAGAAAAAGGCATTCTCAATAAAGAGATATATTAAGAATTGCAAAATTTGCATTTCTATAGGTACTATTATTAGCCTACAATCTATTATAATATTGGAAAATATAAAAACTTCTAACATATAGTAGGTATTAGTTACAAGTAGAGGATGTAAGCTTATCACAATCAAAACAAAGTATTTTTTTTTGATTTTCAATAAAATCAGTATCCTTTAGGCTTAGTAGAAGCATTTTTACAAGCCTTTTTTATATTATAGAGAAATAGGCAAGAATATTTACCAATTATCCTACTTTATTATTACTAAATTCAAAAAGATTAATTAATAATTAGTTAATGCTTCAGTTTTATAATAGCTAAAACTGCTTTAGAAAGCTTGTAAAT
>CAJVPP010003574.1:0-11284 GCA_910592005.1 Funneliformis mosseae | reverse complement strand
GTACCTAGTATTTTATAAATTTAATAAAGATCATGCAAAACTGCCGCACTTCAAAAAAAAAAAAAAAAAAAAAATTCGCCAGGATATCCTTAAAAACACTATGGGAAAAGTAACTCAAAATAAAAAATTTAATAATAACCCGAAAGGTACTCGCAACACTCGCAGTCGACCTGACTCACCCGTTGACGATAAGTCCTCAGAACCCTCACAAAAGAAAGCTATTACTATTCTAAACCATCCTGGTTCAACCAATAATAAAAATATTGAAAGCTCAAATATCGTCTCTGGTTCGAAAGAAAATATGGAAGTCGACCCTCCACCAGTCACCTCAACCGATAACACTATTGAGGTTATCGCCCCCAAAGATAAAAGCACAATGGATGAAGACCAAGCTCATGACCCTTCTGAAAACTTACTCAAAAAAGATAACTCTTCTGCCAACGTACTCTCCTTTGAACGCATTCGAAATGCTTCATCATTCTATATTTACTGCGTCGCAGAAACTTTCCTTCCTGGAAAATCAAATAAGGAAAAAATAAACCGTGCTTGTGAGATGTTCAATAGCGTTGAATTTCTATCGTTTATTGGTGCAGCAGTAAAGCAAGACCCTGCCAACAAAATGCTAAAAATTGTCCGATTTGGTTTTTTCACGAGTTTAGATGCAGACAAAGCACTCTATGCTAAGTTTTCTGATATGACAGAATTAAAATTAAAACCCCTTGATCGCCTTACCCAATTTAAGTTTAATCCAGAACTAGCGATCAAGATAACCGAGATCCCTATTTCAACATCTAAGCACGTAATTAGATCGATATTTGCCAAATATAAGAATATTTTAAGATGTTTCATGATTACTAAAAATCTATGGCAACAAGCTACCATCTCCTATGCTGAAGATACTGACTTATCCGTATTCAAGAATATCAAAGGTCAATTCATACTTAAAGATCTTGTTCGTGTACACCCTTGTACAGCCACTGTCGATAAAATCAAGCTTCGATCTAAATTCACCCTCAAACTAACCAATTTACCCAAAGATACTTCTGGTAGAGAACTAGAACCAATCGCTAAAGTGGTCAATGTAATAACTTGGGTAATTCCTAAAGCCCGTTTAAACTATCGAAACCTCTAATACGCTTTCATCCATTTCGAATCTGAGCAAAACCTTTTTGCCGCAGTTAACGGAGATCAAATTGTTTTAGATGATAAGAGACTTATATGAACTCAACCAGATACAAAATTATGTACGCATTGTGCTGCGCCTAGACATGACTCTTGTTCATGCTGAAAGAAACGTACTGCGCCTCAAGATCGTTAAACACAAAATCTATATCAAAGATTTAAACCAGCCCAATTCAAGAACTACTCCGTTTCCTCTAAACCAGTCAGACCTATTTTTGTTAAAGATAATGAACATGTATTTGACCCGAAAAACCCCAATCATTTACCAACAGAACACGTCCTATAAAACTCCCAACCAACAAACCCCCGGTTGTTCCTACACACTCAAAACCTCCAGCCCGTAATACTAACCCTCGTAATTCTTCGTTAAATGATTCAATTCATGCCAATAAATCCTAGTCTGACTAAGTTAAAGACAACTACTTACTACCAAACCAGAATGTGGCCAACCAGACTGAAGGGGAACTGTCTGACGTCAAAAAGATCATGCTTAAATTAGATGCTTTCACTGATATGCTTGCTAAAATACATCAAGACCTTACCTTTACAGTTCGTCGTCTTGACACTGTAGAGCGACACCTTAACATCTTCACTATTACCCCAAATAAAGCTGCAAAATTAAACGCCATCAACAAAGGCAAAGGCAAAGCGGACATAGAAACTGATGAATCTCAATATGAAGAGGGAATTGACACCTCAGAATCCAAAATAACTGAATATGAAAACAAAATTGAATGGCTTGCCCAAGAAAATGAAGAACTCCGCGTAAACAACAAAGAAAATATTAAAAAACTTAATACTGCACTAGAAGCAGTAGCTTGTATTCAAAAGTTCGTTTATGGGAAAGATAATGAATCACTTCATGTATCCATTCCTCAATTAATCAAACTAGGTGCAGTTTGGATTAATGAAGATGGATCCAGCTCCACCCATCCTAACCTTTTTTTTTAAATCTTTATCATGAATTTAACAAATAATAATACATAACATAAACATAACCCCATTTTTTTTAATATTGCAACCCATAATACTTGTTCTTTACTAGATACGACCAAACAAAAAGTTTTAATTGATTTTTATTTCACCAATCACCTTGACATCATTGCAGTTCAAGAAACTAATTTTAATTTAGCCTCGCAGCATTTCTTCCTCAAAATGATATGCAACAACAAATTTGTCCCTTTTTTTTTCTTGAACAAGACTCTCGTCGATCTGGTTTTGGAGTTGGTTTTTTAGTGAAAAAATACCTTGTCGATCATATTTTTCGTCATTCTTCTTATTTTAATCACATATTTTGTCTCGACTTTCAATTAAAAAACAAAAACAAATTCCGTGTTATCAACGTATATTTATCATATTCTGACAAACCCTTCGTTTAAAAACAATTCAACAAGTGCGTATCCTCATAGACGAAGCTATCCGTGTTAATTTCTATCTTATTATTTTAGGGGATTTTAATACTGACCCTTCCAGATCTCACAATCCTACACATTCTCAACGTTTTCTAAATTATATTACTAATAACAATTTTATCAACACAATTGACTTTGTTAAAGCAATTGAAAATAGTAATAACCTCCATTCATACGTATAAGGTTCCACACGGTCAACAATTGATCATATATTTATTGCACTGGCCTTACTTCCTGACTTTAACAATCATCAAGTCATCCCAGTAGATACATCACTCTCAGACCATTACATCGTATCTGCTTCTATTGCTTTTGCTTCCATTAACTCCAATTTTAATAATGCCTCAATGGTGAAGAAATTCATCTTTCTTTATTATGATATGTTCAAGGATAATTGGTCTACATTTGCAGAGGCAGTTGAGGGCTGATGTAAAAAGTCAAAATTGATTTCAACAGATCTCGACAACATTTCCAACATTCACAGAGTAAACTTCACCTGGGATCTATTCCAAAAAGCTATAATAAACGCAGCCAAGAAACACATTCCTAACAAACATACTTCTCACCATACCCGTGATCTTAGACCCAAATTGCTCAAAGTTATCTACAAACATATCAAATTATTACACAAGTTAGAACAATACTCCAGATCTTGTCTCTCTAAAGGAGTTTATGACACCCAATAGGAACGTTTATTTGACAAAGCCTCACAATTTGCACAGGAATATAATATTTCCTTACCTAGGTCAACTACATATTCTTTAAATTTTTTATCAGTAACATCTCTTCCTCTCAAAGATCTAAAGAAAGTACTCATAGCTGCGGCAAAAATACAAGAAATAGAATACAAAGCAAAATCAATTAAAAAGGCAATTAAACAAAGATGTGAAAATTTTATCACAAATCAATCGGCTATGTTTGATTCTCTCCTAGATCGTCCTCGTTCTACCATTTTATTGGATAGATGTATCAATAATATAGCCCAGAAAAAAAGCTCCTTACAGATCCCATAGAAGTAAAAAAAGAAACTGCCAGATACTTCCAACAGGTAGTTGGCTCAAGATATTCCAACCCTACAATTTCAAATTCATGAAAGAAAGATTATGCATCATTAGATAATCTAAATCCTAACATATATGAGCCTCTAATGCAACCCCACTGAGGAAGAATGGTCTAGCATCATCAGATCTCTACCTGATGGTAAAGCTCCTGGTCCTTCAAAAATATCAAATGAAATGCTCAAACATCTCAGCCCTTTTGCCTTTAAATGCCTATGAAAAATTACATGTAGTTGTTTAATTCACAACCTAACACCTAGTCGATAGAACTTAGCTTATATATATCCCATTCCTAAACCTAAACTATGGAAATATAACCTAAATCATACTCGTCTGATTACCCTTTTAGAATGTTCCAGAAAAGCTCTTATTAAGCTAGTCAATAATCGACTCCTCTCTATACTAGCTAAGAACAACATTCTTAAAGGTAACAACTTTACAGATTTACCCTTTAGAAGCACTTTTGAACCTATCAACATTTTGGACAACATCAAATATGATGCATCATTCCATCACAATAATCTTTGGATCCTTTTCCAAAATATGTCAAAAGCATATGATAGAGTAAATCTCAGGATGTTGATTCGGGCTTTACTGAGATTACACCTTCCTATGTCTTTTGTCCACCTCATAATCTTGATCTTTGCTCCTCGTTTCAATAAAATTTTTACAGCACATGGTGATACCGATGCTTACTATATGCTGTCAGGAATAGATCAAGAAGAAATCATCTCACCAATTCTATGATGTATCTACTATGACCCTTTATTGTGCAAAATTCAGAACTCAACATTAGGATACATTCAAAGTGTCAACTGGAGGAAAGACATAACTAAAAAGTCATCCAATCCTTTTTCAAATCATGTTCTAGCACTCGCTTACATAGATGATACACTCTAGATGGCGGATTCTAGAGCAGATCTCTAAAATATAATGAATATCACTGACTCCTTCTACACCCTGAATAGTATACAAGTAAATTGGGAAAAATCAGTTTTAATGACAAATATTAAAGACTCCAGTATTGTCAACTTTGGAGTAAATCACAAAAATATATGGCTCTTCCCACTCTTTACTAAAGATTCCACCGTTACCTTGAAGTGTGGATTTCACTTTTTGATAATACTACGTATATTTGAAATCAAGTTGCAACAGAATTCAAAAAAGTCAAAAATGTTTTGAACAAAAAATGGCTCACAGCAAAACAAATAGTTGCGGTTTTCAACTCAATAGTTATTCCTAGAATCATTTATAAAACAAAATTAACTTTTCTACCATCCACGTTCTGTAATATGATGATGGCTTCATTTAGAGCATTTTTTAAGAACAAACTGCGGTTAACCAAATCCCTACTAGCAACAATCATACATTCAACCTTTGGATACAATCTAGCCCACCTTTACGACAAACAAATGCTAACCAAAGCCTCTGATTTATTAAAAATGATAAATGATATTGCTCTACTAGGAAATACTGCTAGATTGAGAATCATGCAACTACAACTCTTAGAATGGTTACACTTATCACCAATTACTAATTAGCCATATGATAATCCTTCTCAATTTAAAGACTGGTGGTCAGCTTTCCTCTCAGCCGCTAAAGTAGATGGCTTTATATTCGGCAAAAGTTTAGACGAACACTTTGAATACTCTCAAATCATAGGTGGCTCTATACTCATTTCAACTATCTTACCTAACAAAGTTTATAGGAAGTCTATTAAGAATATGCAGATCCTCTCAATAATGTTTGTAGATCAACTTACATCAATGGATGGATGTCACCTTTTTATCTCTTTTGATATCAATTGGCTGTACAACACAAATATATCACGTACACTTTGGTTTCAAAGATTAGAATCCCAACTTTTGCCTAATACATCTTCTAGAAAAATGATGATAAATTGTCCACCACACCCATCCATCTGTGACCTAGCAGTATCACCCATTCTAATGAAAGAGAATGAAAATAACAACTCTACTTTTATAACCATTTGATCTAATCAAATTTTGACCCCTATCATTGGAAAAGTTAAAGCCATCAATAACGACATAATATTTGTACAATACTATATAGCTACATATGATACTAACTTTAGAGCAGATATTAACTCTTATAATAGATGTAGCCTCTTTGATCTTACAGCAATTGTTACAACCATTCGAACAAATATTCACAACTTCTGCACCATAAAACTCCCATCACAATTTTATACAGAAATCAAAATACAATATAACAAACACATAGGATGGAGATCCAGCCTTTCTGACCTTATGCTACAAGAGGTTGCACTTTCCAAGCTTACTAATCCTTACCAATATCCAATAAAGCCTTTGCCAGACCTAACTGTTCTTCCTTTTGATAGTCATTCAATTATATTACTTAACAATCTCAAATCTAACTTTACTCATGCTAGTTCTCTTCAATTTTATACTGACGGTTCTTTTACCTCTTTAGGTTCCTCAAACTGCCAGTTGAGTATCGCGTGGTTATAAACTGATCCAAATTGGCCATCACTTTCTTTCAATGCTACTCTCTTATCACTAAGTCCTTCTTTCATACTGGCCGAAATTGTAGCTATATTAGCTGCGATATATGTTTTATCTTACGACTCTTGTATAGAATTTTGTACTGATTCCCAAGCTGCTATTTCCTCCTTTCACAAATTGTCATTCATCTTTCGAGACTCCTTATCCATAAATCCTGCTTTCAAAATTCCCTACTTTCACATTTGGTTAATACTTTTCAACCTTATTGCTCATAACAACATTTCTATTTATTTCACCAAAATACAAGCTTACACAGATGATCATTATAATAATACTGTTGACAAATTAGCAAAACAACTTCCTGCATAACCAATATCAATTAACAAAGAACATCTAGGTCCAGGCTATTACCTATGTTACATGTCCGACCTAATAATAGCTTCTCATCGACTATTCATAAAAAATAAAATACAAGCGGCATAGGCAGAGTCTTTACTTTCACTGCCTCACCTCAACAAATATCGCAATAAACCTATAGATTAGCCTCTACTTTTCAAGATCTTAAACGATGAAGAATTATCTCAAAAAACATCATTTATAGGATGTTTTAAAAAGAAATTTAAAATTAGAATATTGCTTCAATTACTTCCTACTTTAAAGGTAGTCAACTCCTGTATGCCTACATTATACACTTCAGCAATCTGCATCTGCTGTAACTCCCACACTGAAGACTTTGAGCACTTGTGACTCTGTCCTAATAATCAACCTAACATCAATGAGTTAATCAATACACACAAAACCAAATTTATTACTCAACTCACTGAGTTAAATACTCTTAAAGATGATTCTCTAGTTCAAGAAATATTATCAGATCCTATTTGGAATACAACACCCACATCCACAGAATTTTGCTTTTTAGACATAATTAAAGGGATTATACCGCTATCTTTGTCAAATAAAGTAACAGCCTGTCTTTCGGCCAAAGATTTATTACATAGCTTCTTATTCTCCTTCTATCATGAGGTCTCCACATCTTGTTATAAGATATGGTTACAAAGGAACGTTACACTTAATGATTGGCAAATTGCAAATAACTTTGAAGATGATTATACCACTCCTTGGATCTCCTCAGGTTTCCCACATTCCTCTTTCATCCTTCCACCTACACACCTCACATCTTTCATAGCAGCTACCGTCTATGGCTTTCACTGATCAAATTTTTGGAACGGCAGTAATCACGCCCTCCTTTCCAGACATTTGATAACTGTACAATAGTTTAGTTTAGTTAGATTTTTCTTTTCTTTTCTTTTCTGTTTATAGTTTAGTTTGGTAAAGTGCAAGGTTGGTATTGATAAAGTAGTTTAGTTTAAATTAATTTATAGATGTTTTTGTATTTTCTATTTTATTGTATGTACTTAGTATTTTATAAATTTAATAAAGATCATGTAAAACTGCCGCACTTTAAAAAAAAAAAAAAAATTTGCTAGGATATCCTTCAAGATTTGGGCTTTAAAACAAATATAAGATCATGTTTCTAGCATTTGTGATTGATGAGTTATAGCCGTTCAAAGGTAACCAATCACACTTGCGTGTCTTTTGGTAACCACTGTATATATAATAATCACTTTTTTTGATTTTGTAAATTAGAACTGATTACACTCTTTCAGATAAATATGAGTATAATATTTTGAATGGAATAGACCCTTCAACTCATTGCAGTAATGCAATCAGATATATGTGACTCAATACTTTTTTTTTATTAATTAGGATTATTAATTTCATTTTTTCCTTTTTTTTTAATTAAATTTTTTTTTTCCCTTAGGGTGATTTCTTTAAATTTAGATCAGTTGGTTTATCACAATAGCACAATCAAATGTATGATAAAATTATTTTTTTATTATTATTTCTATTATTTATTATTTTACTCGTTACTAATATAAAATAATTTATTTTTGAATCTGTTATTATACCATAATATTTAATAATATAGTTAACTTTATGATTATAAGAATAAATATAATGTGAACTTAACTAATTTTTTAAAAAAATAAAATGTAAATATGTTTAAACTTTGCATCTAAATTTTGCATCTCAAACAAATATGAAAGACTAAGTAATTATAACAATTACCACATTTAAGAACTTTTTATTAATATCTTTTAATTTTGAAGCCTTTTATAATAATAATTTTATTTAATCAATATGCACATAAAAGTAAAGATATATGATTATGATATCATCAAATTATTTTGCTTTGAAAATAATGCAAAATCCTTCTTTGATATTTTTTCTAAATTTGAAATTGAAAAGAAGGAATCCATTCTATTACTAAATATAATAAACTTAATAAAATTATAGATCAGATTGTTTTGTAATATTTTACATATAATTAGCGATCTGATTATTCTGATCATTATTTCTGATAATATCCTATATTGAAATTAATTTGTCAATTTACAAATAATATTTATTATTAAACAATAAATTATACATTAATATATGCACTATTTGTGATAATTAGATAATAAATCCAGTATTTTATTATAATTTTAACATTCTAACTATCATTCCACTATGGTAAATAAAGAATTGGTATAAGCTTTTAGTTAAAGTCTATCCTATCCATTTTATAACAATCTAAACATATCTGAGTTCTAATGTCATAATAACTGAAAATTTTCTTCAGCTACTTCTAATAACTTAAATTTCTATATAATTTACAATCCTTATTATTTTCAATTATTATTATATACTTATCATATAAAAAATACCTGAGAATATAATATACTTGATGAAATTAAAAATTTCAGAGCAAGTTTTACACTATTCTTGAATGCCTTATATATAAAATCTGAATTTCTAGCTTCATTTTTATTATAATAAGTATCATTTATAACTATAAGTAAATCTAAATATATATTATTATCAGTTATGCAACTAATATATCTGAATAAATAATTTTTAAATAATTTTGGTAAAATACTATCAAAGAGTATCTAATTCTACAATAATATCTAACTTTATTATAAATAATTTAAAAGGAATAAACTTAACTGATATAAAATTAGATTTTAATTATAGAATTAGATTAAAATCATCATCACTATTTGTAAGAATAAGTTTTATTTTGTTATAATATGAAAGTTTTTAAAATATGAACAATCTCACAATACTTATAGTTATTTAATATTACACCTATTTTAAAAGAATTTTTTTTATGTTTGTTTATTTTAGAATTCAAGAGATAATTTGTATTATCCAAAACTTTGGCCTGAATTAATATTAACAGTAAAAGATTAATTTTAAATCAAAAATAATATCTAACTATATGATGCAGTAATTATTTACAGAAGGTTAATTTAAAACTTGCAATACATTAAATCAAGTCATTATTTAAATAGTTAATACAATTTAATAAGTTTATTTGCATAATAATTTACCGATCTTTGCTATGCGATAATTCCTGATCGGCTGATCTGATTCCTACAAAATTTAGCTTGTTGAAATCACTGCACTGAGGAAATCAGAATCCAGTATCAGTTTTATGGTAGCTAGTATACTTAAAAAATTTTCTATACCCAAACTTTACTATGTAATAAATTTTGATGTAGATCGCTAAGTTATACAAAATCAGAATTATTAACTTGATATTAGATTTCGCCAGGATATCCTTCAAGATTTGGGCTTTAAAACAAATATAAGATCATGTTTCTAGCATTTATGGTTGAATAGTTATAGCCATTCAAGGTAATCAATCACACTTGTGTTTCTTTTGATAGCCACTATATATATTTTTTATTTTTTATTTAATTTTTATATTTTTTATTTATCCCTTTTACTCCCATTATTTTTTTTTGATTTTCTTTATATAATTTTATTCATCCTTGATTTTCTATAAGTTTTTTTTATTTTTTAAATTATTATTTTTTTTAAATATAATTTTTATTTGTTCCTCTTTCTTTCCTCCTCTCATTATTTTTTTTTGTTTTTTTTATTTTTTATATAATTTTATTCATTCCCCTTTCCTCTGTTATTTTTTTTGATTTTCTATAATTTTATTTTTTTTATATATATTTTTATTCATCTTTCTCTTCTTATTATTTTTTTTTTTAATTTTTATATATATTATTTTTTCTATATTTTTCATTTTTCTATTTAATTTATTATTTTTTTTAATTATTAATAATAATAATTGTGATTGTATAACTGTGATAAGCTGAAAAGTATCACATCTAAAAAGACGGAATTAGTTCTAACTAAAATTGAAAAAAAAGCCATTAGATTTTGATTAATAATCAAAAAATTTATAATCAAAAAAAGTAAGTATATAATAAAAAAGTTAACTATCTTACTGCACTATCATGACAATTTAAAGTGGTAAATCTTTTAATTTACCTATAAAATATAAATCAAAAAAAATAAATAAAATTATTAATCAATAATTATAAACTGATTTATTATAGGATTTCAAAATATATATGTAGAGGTCAGAGAATATAAAAATTTTTTACTAATAGATGTATGCAAAGGTTTTTAATAAGATTATTACGTAAAATTAACACCTAACTCTAAATAATTAAAAAAATAAGCAAACTAATACTCCTAACTTTTATTATCATGTGATTTTCCTATTGTTCTGTCTAAAGCTCTAAACAGATCAGTTCGGGTCAGATCAATTAAGTTACCTGAACTAAGAAGACCAAGTTAGGTCAAATAAAAATCTGACCTGATTTAAATTTTTATTTGACCTGATTTGACCTGATCTGATATAGTGCTCCGAAAGGATCGGGTCAGACCTGGGTGATCGACCTGACCCGGATTTTAAATCAAGTCAGGGTTGGTAATTTTAATGACCTGTGACCTGCATGACCTGACCCGTCAGATTAGGGTCATACTGTTGCTTTGACCCAGAATAACCCAGGTAACCCGAGATGATGTTATGATGATGTAATGCATATTTTTTTCCCACACGAAAAGTTTTTTTATGCTAAATTTTAGTTTCGTTTGTTGCATATTTTTTCCATACAAAAAAGTTTTTTTTTACGTGCTAAATTTTAGCTTTGTTTGTAGCTTATATATATGAAAAATATAAATATGTCTGAAACTATTGACCTTATTGAACCAGTATCTCAACTTGGAAAACGAA
>CAJVPP010003573.1:0-11284 GCA_910592005.1 Funneliformis mosseae | reverse complement strand
ATATGAAACACAATGGGTTCAATTGACAAATTGTTGGGAGTTTCCGGGGTTTTTTTTTCATTACATAAAGAATCAAAAATTTGGGTAGTTTATCATGATATAATAAAAAAAAAAAGATTTGCTTCCTATTAATTTCACCATAAAGTGGAGCAATTATTCCTTATTTGGAAAATAATTCTTGTTCTTTATTTCATACCAATGTACAAGAATGAAGTATCTTTATATCTACGGGAACATACGGAAGGTATGGGAAATCTGCATGGAAGTCAATTTATTGTACCACATACAAACACATTTATCTATGAGTAATCAAAAATTAATATAAACAGTTCCATATTTTACTTTGTTTCCCTTTTTTATTTCTGATGTAAGCGTTAAAGAGCTTTACTTTCTGAATGAAAGTTTTTTTTTTTTCAAAAAAAAAAAATGGTAATTGGACAATTGTTAACTTTTCTTTGTTATTCAGGTAAAGGTTGTTAAATTCAATATGAATCGTACGTATTATTTATGATAATTTGAACCGAATATTATGGTACCGAATTCCTTATGAAAATTGTAAGATAAATACAAAAACAATGGACGTGTTACTATTTATATTACATAAATCCGAAAATTAAGGACCGATTGTTTCCAATTTGGTTTCGTAAAACTCGGTTTATTCAAAATAGCATTTTTGCTTTCATCAAGTAAAGTAACAACATATTTTAAGTTTGTTATAAAAGAGATTTTATTAATAGATAATGTCGATCGTACCACTAAAATAATGCCCGGGAAACAATCCATTATTTAAATCCTATTGTTAAAAAATATCATTGTTAAAATCATTCGAATTAAAATTTTGTTGATCCGATTCTAGTCATTTAAACTGGGTAATAATAATTTTTGGATGAATTTCATGTATGAATTTTGAGTAATAGGATATTTCGCATTTTAAAATGTGTTGAATTTCCAATTTCATGTCTTCACGTGATAACGAAATATTAGAGTTTATTTGATTTCTTATCTTTATGCGTCAAAACACAAAGGTGTCGGTTTTTAGATTGCACTTTTTTTTAATTTAATTTATTTTTTTAAAATAAAAAAGAGCATGGATATAAAAAAAGACGCGAAACCATTTATTGGTTTCGGTCTCCCTTTATTGATTTCACAAAAAATTTTTTGTTTATGTTGCACAAACAGATCTGGTAAACTTCCGCTTTTAATTTTAATACGCCAATCAATAATAATGGTATGGCGTTATTGACTTTGCATCTGATTGTTCTACTTCTTTTCACACATTTTTTTTTTTCCGATAGAATAATTACTTGGTTTGTATATATTATTTATTTTATATTTTATAACAACTCATAAAAATATATATATATACATATAAATTATAAATGTTACTATCATCATCGATTCGACTAGAATATTGATACATGTTACTTATACCATATGTTGCCCCTAAAAATAACAATGAGCCGACTAACGATATCTTCTTGCATGAAACCGTTTGGCTCAAAATAAGATGACATTCTTTATAAGTAAGAAGTTTTTATTTCAGCATAAATAATTTTATCATGCTTGGCCTTTAAAGCTTTACATGTACGTTTTCTCCAATATACCGTCATCTGATCATAATTTCAGTCTCGTCACATAAACACAACAGTATATTTAAATCATTCACTATATAACAATAATTTTCAAAAATATAAATTTTGCATGGATCTTTTCCATTTAAACGCATAAAAGCATTAAAGCAATACATCAAATGTTGTTCCTTCATAACCATTGTGCTGGATTAACGTTCGATTAATTGACCAATCAATGATCTTGATTATACAGATTCGATACGAGAATAACGAACAATTCCTCAGGTTCACGACGCATTTCGGTCTTAAATATGATAGATGATCAAAACAAAAATAAACAGCCCAAGTGTGACCCTTAACAACTTTCTTAGTCAACACTCCAAAAGTTCTCCAAGTTAGAACTTTCTCTGTCAATCTTTAAGTTGATACTCAAAGTTTTGGTACCTTCTTAGACGTCTTCAGGATCAAACCTTCGTGAGGGTTCATTCTGATTTCTGGGAACTTTTTCTAAGGGTTATATTTTGTATCATCTTTTTTTCAAAGCGTCTTAGAATTAGAACCTGTTTAATTGTAGCATTTAATGGGAAAATGTGGTGATCTTATACCGAAATGAACGTGAATATATATATTTTTTATACAGTAGTTCAGTTTTTTTATTTACAATAAAGCGTTATATATTTTTGTCAATCATTTAATTGAAATTATTAACCAATCACAATGATTATAACTAAGCTTTGATGAATACGTAATGACGAACAGATCAATCAGAAATTAGAATCTCACCGATCCTGGGAAAATCGTTTGCGTCATAAGCAGCGTCTGACGCAAGGTATGACTATCTCTCGTTAAAAACTTGCTCGTCATATCTTTTTTCCTTTTTTAAGAAAAGTTGGGAAGGATCTGCTTCGTCTAGATTACTGGCTGATGTTCATTATTTTATCGAATGGGTGGACGTTAGTTTATCATGTTGTTATCTTTCTCCTATCTTTATCGTCGTCTTTTCTTTTTTCCTTTTTCATCTTTTTCATCTTAGTCTCAGTCTTCAACAGATTTTTATCAAAGTATTTTTCTCATTACAAGTCCTCAACGAACTTTTTATCAAAATTTTTTCCATTACAGGATTACTAATAGATTTTATCCCTTTTAAAAAACACTTGTAGAAACTGTGAAAAGGACGGCCATAGTGTTTATTCTTCGGAATATCTAACTTTTAGTGGAAAGAGCTTTGAAAAATGGCGAGATCCATACACTTACATCATCAGTTTGGGTAAAATATATCAATGAGTATAAACAATTTTATTTATTTATTTCTAATTCTAAATAAAAAGACGGTTATTCGTAATCAAAGGAGGTCTTCGTGCCCTTGGTATCACTCGTACTGTACCTGAAATTATCTATCTATTTTTTTAAAAAAATGTATAAATCATTGAATAAAACTAACTTTTTTTCGCGATAGTAAATGTGAATGGTGTTGGCGAGAAAATTTTTATGAAAAAATTAGCATAAATTGATATTCTACTGTGATTATAATGAAGATTATTAGTCGTTAAAAGTAAAAATTCTATTAAAATACAAGTACGTTATCAAATAGTATATTTATTTGGTAATAGTTGTATTGTGAAAATATTAAGACTTTATTAGGATACTTTTACAAAAATAACAAGATTCAGTTGACATAAAATAAATTTATCTGATGTTTATGATTCATTACCCCAAAATTTTCTAAACTAGTTATTTCTGGATCATTATCATTGTTAAAAGTTATGTTTTAGTTATTTTTGAGAGAATAGATATTAGAACTGGTTAAAAATTTCCTTTAATAGTTATATAGTTGATTTTAATAAAGAATTATTAAGTGAACTTGCATGTAATCCCTTCAAATTATATTATAAAAAAAAAATAATATAAGCATAAAGGAATATTTGACTTGATAGATTTCAATTTAAGATTATGTATTTATAAATAAGCTAAAAAATTTCAAATTAAGATGATATTGTATTATTAATCACATAATTATTATAAATGTACAAATTGATAGTAATCTAATAAAATAAGTTTAATTATTATTAAACTAAAAATGAATACTTAATTATTTGATATTTATTTTCATATGATTTTCTAAATTTCTTAAAAAAATAATTGCTGGATTTTATATGTTAATTTTTTGTTATAAATCTTTTTAGATAAAAAATAATAGATTTTATTTTATAATTACTTCTTTTTATTCTTATTTTATTATTTAATAGTTTATAATTTATTTATCACTTACAATACCTAGCATTATATTTATTTATAAGCTTAAAAATTTTATAAAAATTTAATTGACAGTATTTTGATAAGTTATTATAATAAAAAAGTTATTTTTAAATAAAATATGAAAAATTTATCTTAAAATAGAATTTAAAATTATGTTATTATGATAATTTTAATAATTTATCAATCATTTAACTTAAATAGTTATAAATTTAATTTATAATCAGTATTATATTTATATAAAGATATGAAAAAGATAATAGTAAATAAATTTATTAATTCTTTTATTAATTCTAAACTTTAAAGATAAATTTTACAATAAGTAGAGTTAGAATTTTCAGAATATGGATCGTTTCTAATAAATAAATTATATAATTCTTAAATAGGTATTATCTAATTAATATTTATTATATATAATTCAAGTAAAATTCAGATAAATTTGAATACAAAATTTTTTTTTAAAATTAAATACTTTTTATTTAAATAAACATAAAAAGCAAATACAAATTTAACAATTTTATTCTCAAATAAGACAATAAATTTAAAATAAGTCTTATAATAATAATTTATATGATAATTATTTTATTATGATTTACTTATATATTAAGTATTACAATTAAATCATTTAATAAAAATATGAAAGAAATTTGAAAGTATAAATAAAAATTTTATTATTGAATGTATTGATATTCAAGTTAAATTATAAAACTATTTATATAAAAATTCTAATTTAACTTTACTATATAGATAAGATAAGAATATAATAATTATAATAAATAAATAAAAAAAATATAATAAAAATAATAACTATATTATATAATAATAAATAAAAATGTTAAAATAAAAATCTTTAATAAATATAATATATTTAAAATATTCTTTTTTACAGTATAATAGTCACATAATACTAAATATTCTATTTACTTATTTATTATTTTTGATTTAAATATTTATAATTATTTAAGTATATTTATATTATATTTGAGTAAATAAATAATAAATTATAGTTAAAGTTGTTTACTTAAATTTAGTTTTGCTAATTTTTACTAAAGTTTATAATTTTACATATTTATAAGCTTTAATATAGTTTTATCTTTTCTCAGATTTTTTAATTAGATTTTTATTAAATTTTACCTTTTATTATTTAGATAACTTGAAAATCTCTAATTTTATTTAACAATTTTAGTTACAACTTTAATAATAAATTATTAAAAGAAATTTAAAATTTATATAATTTAATTTATTAAAAATATATAATAAAATAATAAATATATTCTATATACTAGTCAAAATCAAAAAAATCAGACATATAATAAATTAGTCTAAAATCAATATATTATTAAAAATCAGCTAAAATTTAATCAAACTAACCAATATATTAAAAATTAGTTAAAATTTAACTTATTTAAGTGCTTTGCAATAAAAAAGGAGAAAATTACTAAAAAAATTTTTATTTTATAAGTTAAATATTATTTTTAGTAAATAAATTTAAATATAATATTAGCTCAAAAAATGTTTTAGTAATTTTCTCATTTTTTATTATAAAGCGTCTATTTTATTTATAGCTAATTAGTATATCTAAAAATTAGTTAACATTTAACCTATTTATTTATAATTGATTGATATATATTAAAAATTAGTTAAAATATATTACAAATTTATCAAAATAAAATAAAATTTGAAAGAAAATATAAGGTAGTGATATTTATTACATAATATTTTAGAGGTAAAAGATAATTTAAAGATCTTAATATATACATAGTGTAATGTAAAATTACTATAAGATAAAGAGAAAGTATGAGATTATAGTAAATAGATATTACATAATAAATATTACTACCTTAACTGAATTTTATATTTTATGATTAAAAAATATTCAATTTATTTAATTGTATTTTATAAAAGATATTTCTATTAATTTAATTAACAGTTAGATATTTTTTGTATTTCATTAAACTATATTTAATAGTTTACTAATATAAATTATCTAGAATATGAAGAACTAGTAGTATATAATATTACTTTTCAGATAAAAATTAATATCTTATAATTCAACATTATATTTTTTTTTGCTAAAATAATATAGAATATTTGAAGAAATTATAGATTGATATTAGTGAATATATATTAGAAATTTTTAACTAGTTTAGATCATAAATTGTAAAGTAATATTAGACTTAACATGAATAATAATCAACAGTATTATTATTGTAATAAATTTTAAATAAATGTATAAACCTTTTATATATTATAAAGATATTGATAAACTAAATATTTCAAAACTAATTTGATATCTTTCAAATTGATTCATTTTAATCTAAATTATTATATCATCTTCTGAATTCTTAAGATAATAATATTTATTACATAATATCTATTTACTATAAGATTATACTCTTACCCTTGTCTTATATTGATTTTATATTATATAAATATTAAGACCTTTTAATTATCATTATCCTTATAATATTATATAATAAATATCATTACTCTTATTAAATATCTTTTAAATTTTAATAAACTATAAATCATCATGCATTATTTAACTATTAAATGAAGTATTTTATTTAATATTATATTATTAAATAATAGTTTAAGAAATTTACTAAAAATATTTATTAAATATTTTGTGATTTCATTTAAAATTAATGGATTTTATTAGAAGAAAGTTTATTGTAACTGAAAAAAATTAATTGAAGGCTGATTTATCTTAATACTTTTTGAATTTATAATACTTTTAATTTGAATATTAAAAATTTAACATATTAGATTAGATTTAATTTTCTATTATTATTTAATAAAAAACTTAAAATTAAAAATTAGTAAATTTATAAAAATTTAAATCAAAAAATTATTTAATATTCTATTTAAAAAACCAAAATATATATAATGAATCATAATCTATTGAGTAATTATAAAATGAAGAAAAAGATAAAGATTTATCATAATTTTTATTTTTGTGATTATTTTTAATTAACTTTACTATCTTAATTAATTTTTTTATAATAGATTTGATTTTTTAATTGGATTTACCAAAATTGTATAAATACTTATAAGATATGTAAAATCTTTCTATTTATAATTCAAAAATATTTTTAAAGTAAAATAGTAATATATATAATAAGAAATATTAGCTATAAAATTATAAATTCTTCTTTATAAATTTTACTAAGAATTCAACCTAAATCAGATAGAATTTAAATTTTATTCATTTTTTTTCTAAATATTATTTAAGGAATTTGATATTAAAATTCTCTTAATAATTCAGATTCATTTTATATTTATTATATAATATTTAAAAATAGGTAATATTTAGATTGATTGTAATAAATTTTATAGAATTAAAATATAGTATTGTTAACATACAATTCTGTTGAATTACAACTGTTAGATGGAATGTTTGAGTGATAATTTTTTTTAAGTTTACATAGTAATCTAATAGTTATTTCAGTAAGTTAATAATTCTTTTATATATTGTAAAGTATATTCACATTTTAATTAGTTAGGTTCTGTTATATATTGAAAAATATATTCAAACCTATAATAAATATATGATTTTTAATATATTCAATATATTATTGAGTATATTTTTTATGT
The DNA here is from genome assembly GCA_910592005.1 of Funneliformis mosseae. Taxonomy (NCBI): domain Eukaryota; kingdom Fungi; phylum Glomeromycota; class Glomeromycetes; order Glomerales; family Glomeraceae; genus Funneliformis; species Funneliformis mosseae. The sequence goes on along the minus strand of CAJVPP010003573.1, from coordinate 3,863 downwards.
GTTAAATTAAAAATAATAAATATGAATTACATTATAAATACAAAATATCACAAAATGTCTCAGATAAATCAAATAAAGTTTATTGGTAAATAAATAAACTAAAAGCTAAAAATACTAAAAATATACAAAAGAAGAATTAATTACAAGTAGAAAAGAGTAACCTTACACTATCTTTATAAAAGAAAATTACATATAGTCATCTCTGAACTAATCAGATTGCATTTAGTAATTGATAGTTATTTTCTTATTAAGAATTTAGTCTCCTTTATATACTTTTTTAATGTAAATCTAATATATCATATGTCTGATATATCAAATATATTAAATATGTTAAATAGGTTTAACATGTTTGATATTTTGATCTACACTTTCATAAATCAAATATATTTATTTAGTCGATTATATTAATTGTGTCACTTATATAACTATTTACAATATATTATGTAGATCAATTAAGTTATGATAGTCTTATTATAGTATAATAATTATGACTATCTTATATCATTTTACTTTTATATTATTTTTATGAATTATTGAATTGCAAAATCTCTATTCTAAAATATTTTGTTAATATTTAATTAAATTTTATAAAACTAATTATCAAAATTATTTATTTTTAGTAAACTTATTTTGACAATTTTTATAATTTACCTTTTTCTTATATTTATAATATAATACTAAAACTAAAATATAATTACATATTTTTTAATAGCTAATACATCATATAAAATAAAAATTAAAGCTATATAAATATTTTTTTCTTAAAATATTTATAATTTTATTTATTATTAATTATTTTAAAGAGATTTTAATCTATCTATAATTAATATTAAATAGTAATTTATTATATATAAACTGACTTTAATTAGTTTAGATAAAAGATCAAATATTAAAAAACTTTTATATTTAAATTGATATCATATGACAAATGCTAACTTTTGATTAGTTTCAGTTATATGATAATACTATTTATAGCATTAAAATAATATATGCTATTATAGGTGCTAATCAAAATTATACAGATATTTTTCAAATAAAAATTATATAAAAAAACATATATTAGAAATCAAATAAGACAAAGTATATTTATTTTATTGTCATTTATTAATTTTTACAAAAAAAAATCTGATATTAATATTTAATTCTATTATCATTTATAACAATAATTACTTCAATTCTTTGTAGCATACTATCAATCAATATTTTATAATATTTTAGAGAAATGTTCTTTCAGAAACCTTTAATATATTTTTTAAGTTATTAGATATTAGATAGTAAGAAAGTATAATGTTGAACTATTATCTTTATTTCTGCTCAGAAATTTTCTATCAGATTTAAGTTCAGGTTTTAAGTAAATTATGAAAGTATCACAATTTCAGCATTTTCACAAGTAGTATTAGCAACTTTTAAGTATGATATAATATTATCTTCTATGATTATAAAAAAAGTGTTTCTGTAAGGTAGGAATAACATATTTTTGAATTATTTTAGCATATATTTCATCAGTAACAAAACCTTTTAAAGAAATAATTGATCCAAATCCATTTTAGAAAAACAATCCTAAAATATTTTATTAAAACTATATTTTATAGTAATTGTAATACAATCAGGATTTAATTTTTCTCTGATTCACATTATATTTTTCCTTAGCATCTCTGTTGAAATTGTGTAAAAGTACTTTTAACTGAAAAAACACTCTTTTCTATTTTCTTACTATTAATTTTTTATATACATAGGCCTATTCAAAATGAGTTTAATAATGTACTTCTATTATTGCTAATTTATAGTGAAGTATACGAGCATTAAGTCTAATTTTTTTAAGATTATAATGTATAGTAATTGCATAAATAAGTTATTTATATGAATTATCTAAATTGTTATAAGTTTTGCTAAATGAAGCTAATAGTTTTTAGCATTTTTTCTCAAAATTTTTCAGAAATATGAAGCCACTTATCCCAAAAACTCGTGATGCAATCATTTATGATCATAATTATAAACAATTAAATCACACAATAGCTAAACAGTTAGAATATAAAAAAACAACTATTAATGATATTCTTAAACGCCTTCATGAAATACATTCTTTAACTCTAAAAAAACAAACTGACTATTTACTACTTCTTAATTCACCAGCCAATAAAAACTTAAAGCCTTTGTTCAAGAAAATGGTGAAAATCGTCAACTTTATTCAAAAAAGCTTATAACAGTTTATATAGCTCATATAAAACAGCCTATTTCTGCTGTTACTATATGCTGAAATCTTAAGAAAGTTGGGTTTACATCTTATATACCTTGTAAAAAACCTACAATGATAGAAATACATCATCAGACTCATCTTGAATAGACTCATACACATAAAAATTAGGGAGAAAAAAAATGGAAAAGAGTACTTTTTTCAGATGAAAGTACTTTTACACAATTTTAACAAGATCATCAAGAAAAGGTATGATGTGAACCTGGAGAAAATTAAACACAGACTGTATTACAATTACTGTAAAATATAGTCCTAGTAGAATATTTTGAAGGTGTTTTTCTTGGCATGAGCTTGGACCAATTGTTTCATTAAAAGGCTCAGTTACTGGTCAAACACATGCTAAGGTTATTAATAAATATGTTGTACCTACCTTGAATAAGTATTTTTTACAAGGTAATGGAATTTTTTAGGAGAATAATACTCTATCATATTATTCAAAAGTTGCTATTTCTGCTCGTGAAAATGCTGAAATTGTAAAAATAGATTGGCTTCACAAAGTCCTGATCTGAATCTGATTGAGAACCTCTGAATGAAAATAAAAGTAATAGTTCATCATCATATCCCACCACCATCTAATATCTAAGAACTTGAAAAGTATGTTAAAAACGCATGAAAGGATCTTCCGCTAGAATATTACAAAAAATTGATCAAAAGTATATCTCAGAGAATTAAGGCAGTTATTGCCACAAATGGAAATAGTATTAATTATTAATAATTTAATTTTTTTATGTAAAAATTAATAAATAAAGATAAGATAAATATATTTATCTTAAATTTTAAATTTTAATATATAATACATATAAAGTTTTTATATTTTAAATAGTGACTTGATAATTTTGATCACCTTCTATAAATAGCTATTTTGTTATATCCAATTGTTTAACAATATTATGACTAGATTGTTCACAATTTTTAACATAGATAATTGCACTATAAGATTTTAGGGTAAATGGCTTTATAATTTCATAAAACCTTAACTAAAAATGAGAAGGTTAAAAACTTTATATATTTATTTTCATATTAATAAATAAAAAATTATGTTATAAATATAATATATGATTATTTGATAATTTGTATAATTCTGGTAAAATAAAATATTCACATAATTTTAATTAGCACCTGTATATATTGTTAATGTTACTCTTTTCATCGAATAAGTTAACTATAATTTGAAGTTAGGGAAACAATAGTTATGACTTAAATCTAATTAACTTGACACGTTATTTATTAGAAAGTTTGTTTAGTTAACAAGAATAAAATTATAAGTTTTATATTTGCAAAATGTTAAGAGTATTTATTATTGTTATTAAATGTATATTAAATACAATATTAGGATCTGTCCTTTTTTCAAGGTATTTTCATACCTTTTATATAAGAAAATTACAATTAAAGAAAATCTATAGTAGTTATGATACTATTGACAATAATAATAGAGCTAACAAATATGCTAATTATGTTAAATATAAAATAAACAATAATAATTATAAATATAATAAAAATATAATAAATGATATACAGTCAACTCTTTCTATAACGAATTTTGATATAACGAATTTTACAATACAACAGATTTTCAGTGTCGGACAGATTTTTAAATATAAAAAAACCC
>CAJVPP010003572.1:0-11286 GCA_910592005.1 Funneliformis mosseae | reverse complement strand
TTTTTTATAATGATAAATTTTATTTCACATGACCAAATAATATTAAAGTATTGTATCCAATGCATTTCTTGATATTGGATTAAACACTGAAAGATAAAGTGTCGTTGATGACTTCATTAATAAATCAAATGCATTTCTCAAAGGTCGTTCTTCGATAATTTAATCTCTACAAAAATACATATATTTTTTCAATGCTTTATAAACTTTACATCTTTTTCCCACCTTTTCTTTGTTACCGAATTTCATATTTCCAAAATATGCTTCAAAATTAACATTCCACAACTCCGATTCAAGTTTATCAATAGTAAATGTTGCAAAAAAATCTTCGATAGTTATATTTTCAGCTATAAAAGTGCCTTTGTCAAATAAAATAGAATATTTGTGATTTTAATCTTACTATGTCTAATATATGAGATTTAATGTTTTAGTACGTTCATTAAATGCCAGTTGTTTAGACATGTATAAATTAAAATATTTTTTTTTATGTAATGAAGTTAATATTCACATTACCAAAGAATAATTCAAAACTTTGACAAGGAATGTAACAAATTGTAATTCGAGAACGTATTGTATGCACGTTTTCATTTTGTAAAACATCATGTAAACAAGTGTATTAATTTCTACAATATAATTTAGTCTTTTATTATTTCTACTTCGAATTAAACTTGGGATTTTACTCTTTAGATTTATACGTCTCAATATTTCCTAATTTCGTAAGATATAGTTTTATTCTAAAGCGAGGGCAGTATTTACAATGGAGTAGAATTTTAGAAAATTTATATCAAACGAAATTGAGGTAAGTTAGCCTTTATATATGAATTCTATATACGTAACAAATTTATAGTGTATGTATTACGTCTTCCTCTGCAACGTTGATTATTCTCATATTGAGATTTTGAATGTATATTTCGAGATTTATTATATAACCTTGAAATTTTACCATTAACCTTAAAAAAGTTGGCCCACTCACTGAAATGCTCTTTTTTCTAGGGAATCATTGTATAAAATACATAAATTCTTGAAAACATCTTCATAGAACTATAGAACTTAACGTCAGACAGTGATGGCCATTGATCTGGTCATTTAAGAATGATATCATGTGATCTCAATAATTCTGGCCAAATTATTTTTGTAATTTAATGTCAATGAATATTTCACGTGATATAAATTTGTAATTCTGGTCATCATATAAATTTAACCTGTATTATATTTAAATGACCCAAATGACAAACGAAACCAAATATTAGCTAACAAAATATTACGTAGTATTTGTTGCTGTATTCTTTACGATTTTTTTTCGTGAGCGCTGCACGGAAATCTCAAGATAGTTTTATAATTTTGAATATAATTAATAATCTTATAGTGAAAATCTGGCAGAATTAAAGAATGGTTTTGACCGACCGGATAATTAGAGCATCGGCTAAACTTCATTACTTAATATCCTTTAATAGTTTTATGTAACCGTTGTACAGAAAAAATTTTTTGGACCGTGTAACGCACAAATAAATGAGCCCAAAAACTGAAATAACCCTAATAACCGAACAGCATTTTTTTTTTAAATCTATTGGACAACTTTTAATGTTTCCTTATTTTTGTACAAACTTTTTTTGCCTTATCTGTTATGATTTCTGTATGTTTGTTACGTTGTTACGTTCATTTTTTCATTTTTTTTTCATTTTTTTTAGAAAATCGAATGATTTGGAATTTGTGATGCAGTAATGACATATTCAATAAACGAACGTTCCCCAAATAATTAAATTGTGACATAATTTTTAACAGATTGTGTTTAGAAAATATCTGATTAAATTGTTATTATACATGAAAGCCACGTTCCCACCTATCGCAGATCTTAAATGAATTGTAACACCCATAACATTGCTGCTTCCATGAAAATGTGCGTTCAATTATAGATGTCAATAATTCGCAGATCACACGCACAAAAAAAAAAAAATTTTTTAAAAAAAAAGGAAAAAAGAAAAAGAAAAAAGAAAAAAGAAAAAATAAATTGATCAGAAAAGGAATTTACATATATCGACTATTATGCGATAAGCATCGTTTGAAATTGATTTTATGCCAAAGTTAAAACTTTAGTACCTTTTTTAGATAAATCAATTCAATAACCTTTTTTACGTGCCGCGTATCTCCGAAGAAACAGAGTGGATAAAAACCCCTGCATGAACGGTTTACAAATCTTTGGAAATGATCAAATGATCGGCAGTTTCGGACATTAAAGAAACTAAATCGAAAGTACCTGTTTAGTAAAAAAAGTTTTCTAAACGAAAAAAAAAAGATTTCATTATTAAAGAAAACCCATTTTTAATCGGCACTTAATGATGATAATCTTAATCTTTTTATTTGAACAAAAAAAAATTAAAATCTCTGTATCACTTAATTTACTTTGATCGATCGTGTAAAAAAAAAAAAAATATAACCGAATTTATGTAACATCAAATTCGAACATCCATCTTGGAACCTTGTTTTTTTTACACAATGCATTATTAATTAATTACAGAAACAATATAGAAATGGTTGATTAATAAGCCCATCTCACTTATTTCATACCCACGTACTATTGTTAATATGGGAACCTTCCTTGCTAAAGAGCGAATAAATAAATCTAATAAATCTAGTAAATCTAATAAAATTCCGCCTAGTTCGAGCTCGACTGACATTGATAAAGAAAAGTTCCGTTATATCGAAGGCAGAAGGTTTAATAACTTTCAAACTTCAAAATATGTTCTTCCAAATGATGATGAAGAATGCGATAGGTTACATATGCAACACTTTCTGATGAGATACGCTTGGCAGGGTAACTTTGCTTCTCCCGTTGAACAAATATTGACAGGTGTTGATTCCAAAGTCCTTGATGTTGGGTAGGTATCAATTTTGAAGCTGTGATGACATCATATTGGGTCTTTCTACGAGACATTTCACAATTCCTCCAAAAATTTCATTTTTAAAAAAGATGTGGCGCTGGTTCCTGGTCATTTGAAGTAGCAACCATTTATCCGAATGCTAAAATTATCGGCGTAGACATCTCACCCGTTCAGCCTTCAGGAATTAAGCCAAAAAACTTTACCTTTTTTCAAGCAGACATTACTGATGGGTTACCGTTTGCCGATGAAACTTTTGATTTTGTATTCCAACGTTTCTTGGTTGGCTCAATTCCAAAGGAAAAATGGTTTTCTGTTATCAAGGAACTAACTAGAATGTTAAAACCCGGTGGTTATCTGGAGGTAAGAAGGATGTTGAAATCTTTAGAATTCCTTTACTTAATCTAATTGTTCGTTCTTTTTTTCAACAGCTGGTGGAATTTGACATATTAGCTGAAAGTTTAGGTCCAACTTCATATATAATCTCAAATGCTTGTACGATTTATTTTTTATTTCCTTATTTTTACTGTCATTTTTATGTTTTTATTGACATTTTAAAGTTTATAGTGACCAACTTATGCGATCAACGAAACCTTGAAACAATAATGGTTCCAAAGTTAAAATCTTATTTTGAGCAACAAGGACAATTTGAAGATATTAAAGATGAAATTAAAAATATACACGGAGGCACAGCAGAAGGTAAACTTGGTTTAGCGGTATGTACTAAAGGTTTTTAAATATATTCATGATCCTGAATTCCATTTCTGAAATATTTGATTTTCTTTATTATACATAGTATAATGACGATGTGATGAGACTTTACGAAAATGTTAAAGTCTTGTTGGCACCATTTATGCAAGTTTCTCACAAAGAATATGATCAAATGATAAAAACAACAAAAGAAGAATGGTTAGAACGAAATAGCTACACGCGTTTCATTCGTGTACACGCTAGAAAAATCTAAATTGTCTGTATATCGTATTGAAAAAAAAAAAAAATTAAGTCCGGAAAACCTCGAGCCGGGAAATGGTGATCTTCAAATATCAAAAAAATTGTCTCAAGCTATATAAGATTTATCGTATTGATTAAGTTAATAACTTTTCGTATCAGAATTAATTTATACATAATATGTAATGAAAATTTTTTAAGTTGTTCAATCAATCACCCATATTCTCCTTTGTTTCTTCATAATTGTAAAAATTACGCAAAATAGAATATAATTAAGCAAAATGTTGTAAAATTTTAAATTTTCTCAATACTTTCTTTTTTTCTTTTGAGGAATTGAATAAACTACATTTTAAACATATTCATTCAGGTACAAATTTTGTAAAAAAAAATAAAAAAAAAAATTGGTTACACAATTTCAAAAAAAAAAATGACTTTAATATCAAATCAAATTTTGGGTATACTTTCGAAATCCATTCCTATATATTAAACTTAAATCGCTCTATTCCACCATCAAAGAATTTTTCGACATTGAAACAAAAAAATATTATTATGGACGAGAAAAAAATATTTTGTGCTCATTTTACCTTTTAAATTACTATTAGATTAAATTATTATGAAGCGGAGCTTAAGTAAATTGCTTTAAATTTTCTTAAATACTCAAAATCCTAATTAATAATTATTCCAATTGTTTTTTTTAAATTAAATTATGATTTACTGTTGAGAAATGTGATTTATTCATAATAATACAATCATACAATAACCTGTGATCAGATTGAAATAAATTTATAATTGTAAGTATCTTGTGTAAATGATAATATTATAAACTCAATATTTTGTCTTTTAAAAGTGAGTATTTTTCATGTATAATTAATTTTTAACCAAATTTTATTCAGAGCGATCTGTTACACAGATATTGTACCATTTTATCTAAATATGAAATGATCACTGGAGCTAGCTATTAAAAATCAGGTTAACAGGACAAAATGAGATTTTTTGATTCATATTATTATATGATATATGAACTATATTTGGTTAAAATAGTCGATTATCTTATTAACAAAGCAGTCGAACATCAAACCAAAAAAAAAAAAAAAAAATAAATGAACACAAATTTGGAAATGATCGACATTCTTATTTCAATTTAACAAATTAAAAAACTTTCGAACACGTTCAATCTAAAGAATAAATATTTTCACGCATGTTTATAATATTTACTTAAACTCACCTTTTGGCCGGATGTCAAAATGGCCAAAATTGATTTATAAGGTCTAACTTAAAGTGATATCGATAAAATAACCATAGTTAGTAAATATATAATAATTATGCATTTTTATAGGACTTTGATTTTAAGAACTTTGTTTTTTTAAAAAAAAAATATTCTTTTATTTTCGAAACTTTAAGATTATTTCATTTTTTTTTTTTTTTTTTTGAAACTATAAAAGATATTTATCTGAAAAAGATAAGATGATCTAAACTTAATTTTGCAGATCAAATTCTGGAAATCATATTGAAGTGAACATATATTTTCCTGGAAATTATAATTTTTGCAACATTTGATACAAGCAACTGAAAAGAAAACGACAAAAGTATTCTGAGCAATCCAATTTCAGGGATTAGATTTATCGGGAGAAGGACGCTAAAATTATATTTACCGCAAAATCAGAGATATCATCATGGGTCACCGCGGAGCCGCAACCCTGTGTTATCGGCGAATATTTCATGTTTTCATGGTTATTAACGTTAACGCTCGTGATAAATAAGGACACTTAATAGATCACGTGTTTTTGACAATAAATAAACTTACACAATTTAATATTACCTTAGCTCTAAATAATCCACTTTTACAATCTAATACATTTAAAATATAGAAATTTAAAAAAGAATTTTATTTTATCACAGAAAAGCAACGAAATAATTGGCGACATGTCAACTTTTATTTTAACTAGATTTTATTTAGCCATGAATACTTAAAAAATAGTTAAACCTATTATTATAAAATGTTATTAGTAAATAATATTCCAAAATTATCAATTATCTATCAATTTGAATAAAAATACATTCAATATGTTTGAAATTGTGCAATGTTAATTAAATTCATTGATAATTAAATTCCATACGATTTAAAATTATACCAGGTATTACGATTAACAATTAGTAAACGGAAATATTTAACGTTATCTATAAATGTTTATTTACGTAACCAACATCCAATAAAATTAAAAGGTTCATAAATTCAATCCTATTCTGATAAAAAGTTCTATTTTTCAAACAAGTAACTATTTCAATTCATATTATATAACGAAATTGTTCGAAATATAATTTTTATTTTTCATAATTATTGCATTTTCAGTTGGCAGAGAAACATTCATTGATTACCCGTGAGGCTGATTCTGATGAAGATATTACGGATGGACTTGAAAAAATTCATTTATCATGAGAAAGCTTTATTTACTTTATTTATTTCTGATCTAATCAAAAGTTTTTTTTTTGAAATCGAGTTATGTATATGGTGTACGAGGGTGCGCTATACATTTGGTTAAGATTTTTTGTTTTAATCGATTTCATACTATATAAAGTTCAAAATTAATTTTCAGTTAGAATGATTTAATTTATTAATTTATATTTTACTATTTTATTAGATTTTTTTAGGGTTTCCAAAAAAAAAAAAATATGTATTTTACATTAGTTAAAAAATTTTCAATGAGAATTTGGAAAATTATAAAATTATTTTATAATTTAAAAAATGAATGCAGTTTATGGTTATATTTACGTTTGTGACTTGTCGATTTGGTGGAGATTATGTTTTTGCAAACAGTTTTCTTTTATAATAAAGTCTTGGGTTAATTCATCTACAACAAATGTAGGGACTTTGCGACAAATTATATATAAAAACTTATACGAACATTCATTTCTAAATAAACTTCGTTTGCTTCAAGCAAGTTTGAAAAAGAAATTTGACGATTGGGCCTAGACAACATAAGGCTCAAAAAAACATGTCAATTGAAAATATACAGACGTCACAATTTTGAATATGTAAAAAATTGCTACGCAAATATTTATAAAAAAAAAATTTAAAATCAATTTTACGTAAAATTTGTAAAACCAGATTGTATCAGTACTAGTATAAAAGAATGCTGAAAAGCTTATACCATTTTATATGCTTATTTTTTGCGTTAATTGAATTAACAAAAGATATTTCTGATGACGAAAATATTTTATTCCCGCTAATATTATACTAACTTAAAAAGGTTAAATTCATATTTCAATAATTAATTATTTTAGACGAGTTGGATTCACGTTATTTTTTTTTTTTTTGATAATCGTTTCGCTTCACTTGTCATGCATATTCTTATTTATTTTTATTTTTTTGATTATAAGCGATGGTGGTCGCCTCAGGCATACCTAGTTTCTACGATCATCCTGTAATTGTTCTCAAGATAATGTTGATTGTAATATTTCGGAAGGAGCAGACTTCTATTTTCTAAATTGATTTATTGTCTATAAAAATAATTAATAAATAAATAAATAAGTTTAAATTAATAAAATTTACGAAAAGCTTATACATGCTTACAAACTTGAGGAGGCAACATCAAAAGTTTCTGTTTGAGATGATTTTTTTTTTGTCGTACAAATGATCTTTAAACGTGTAAATGATATTTTCAACTTATTAAAAATATTGATAAAGGGTAATTTGGTTTTTGAATTAACCAACAACGATTTTAAATCTAAAACAAGGTCCTAAGAAATATCTATTCAACAATTTAATTATACGATTCTTGTGTAGTTGGTTATTATATTCAAGTCTATATGGAGACACGATAAAGGTTGAAAGTGTAATGGTGGAATTTATTATTTCAAGATTACAGACGTCTTTATCAAGATTCATCTAACTTATTCTTTGATCAAAGCGGATTTTCTGAAAAATTTCTAAATTCTAACTTTTTCTATTTAAAATAATATAACGAAGATATCAAATATAATATAAATAATTAATATAATGAAATAAAATAACAATATACAATTGTAATAAATCTATAATAAAACAAATGTAAAAACGAAAACTATTATAATTATTTTAGCAAATATAGGTTTTAACAAATAACAAATATAAAATGATATTTTTGATATTTTCGCCATTCATAAATGCCGTTTCTTACAACACGGACTTTAAGCAAGAATTTATAAATTTTAAACAAGTATTACATATTTCTTATTTTTCACTTTATCTCAAGTGAAATTACTCTAAACGTGATAGTTACACACAATTTTTTTAATTATATAGATTTTGTTTTAATTTTTAAATATAATATATTAAATTGAATTAATATCATTAGAGATTAAGTTTGGATTACAATTAAGTTAGTTTCATTTAGATTTGATTAGGATTATTAAATAATAAACCTTTTATATATTTGAATAGTTTTAGGTAAAGTTTAGATTATATTCAATTCAAGGTTGAATTAGAATTATAGTTGATTAAGTTTTTATAATTTTAAATATATATATTTTTTTTAATTTTTTAATTTTAAATATTTTTTTTAGTTATATCAATTAATTTATTTATTAATTAATTAATCGATTTAATTTAATTTTTAATGATTTTTTTTAATAAGCTGTTTTTATTTTTTGAATTTTAATTAATATTTGGATTTTGTATTTAATTAATAACTTTTTTAATTTAATAATTGATTTTAATAGTTGATTTTTTTAATTTAATTTAATTTAATTTATTTATTTATTTTAATGATTAAATTTAATTGTAATTTTTTTTTATACAGCTACAGTCAACACTTTCTATAACGAATTTTGAGAATTTCACAATACAACGAAAAATCTTGTTACACAAGTTAAATGCTGTATAACATTTAATGAATTAAAAAGTATTAACACAGCATATATAAATGATCCTTTTTATTACGAATTTATTTATAACGAATTTTTTCAAAGATGTGAGAAATTAAGAGTAAATCATTTTGACTACAAAGGACAATTCAACATTTATCTTTTTCTCAAATATAGTAAATATATTGTACATTCTTTAATATTAAATGAATTAATAATAATGAGTTTTCACGTTTCGCGTTTGTACCTTGTAAACAAGTTTCTTTTCTGTAGAGAAATTCAAATTACTGTATCTACAGTATTTTCTCGTTTAGGAATAACTTTGGGGCAATGAAAATGATCTTTCATTAATAACTAAAATCGTGATACCAGGAACAGAAAACCGGTGTTAAGTCCGGACATATCTATCACTCCGGACTAATGAAATGTAATGATAAACATCATTCGGATGTGACTTCAAATAAACTCCGAAAAAATTATCTGTAGAATTTCCAAAACAATGCATAATAACAGGCGTTTGCATGATAATTGCATATCGGATCAACGTTTCTTTGTATTTTTGAAAGATTAATAACAAAACATCAGTGAATCATAAAACATTCCTGCATGAATTTCCACATTCATTTCATTTTGGTGGCGTAAATGCACCATAAACCAACCTTGAATGAAACTTTTAAAAAGCAAATTAGATCTACAATTTTGTGGTGTACATATACTGTAAATAAAAGCTTAATAATTATAGAAATGTCATGTGCCCAAAGTTTTGTTTCCCCAAACAGACGTTTCATATAACAATAATCAAAAAAAAAGTAAGGGAAAACAATTCTTTAATATATCAATAAGGATGATCAAGGTTAGGTTATTGTTTCTTTATTCGGGTTAAAATTGAGTCACGAGACTGAATTAAAATATAAATTACCAAAGGTCTTTTTTTTTATTTTTTTTTTATTTGTGCTTGCTGTTTCTTCTCCTGAAAAGAACACTATCTAAAATTTTCCTATTGAATCGCAATTAATCTCTTTTTCTTTCTCATTATTAGACTTATCATTGTTAGACTTATCATTGATCATGCCATATTACAGATCGAACGCGAATCCTTCCCGTCCGATTTGTTGGTATTATGCTAACGGAAATTGTAACAGAGGGACAAGTTATCATTTTTCGCACAAACAAGAAGATACTAGTTCTCAAAGTAATAACGATGGGAGTGGTACACGATACAACTCTAGTAATGGGGAAAGTTCGTTGTATAGGTCGAATTTTAACTCGAACTGTCATCAAAATAAGAGTGTTCCATCGGTTTGCCGTTATTTCTTGGAAAATCGTTGTATGTTTGGAGATTCATGTTGGAATAAACATGACAAACCTGATGACATCATCAATGAAGTGAGCTTTACTAGCACTATCCGTATTCGGAAAAACGACTTGAAAGATCAAAAAAAACAAAATGCAAAAAAGGTTGATGAAGAGGAGTATATATGTGGTATTTGCTTCGAATCTCCTAAAGTATTTAAATTATTTGGATTGCTTGTACAATGCGATCATGTGTTTTGTTTCCGTTGTGTAAAAAAATGGTTCAAACCAATTACAAACAACAATCGTTTTCAAATTGTTGATAACACCAAGACATGTCCCACATGCAGAACTTTTTCTCCATCTTTTGTTGGTTCAAGTCGTTTTGTAAAATCTGGAACTCAAAAGGATCAAATGTTTTTAAGGTTCAAAAAATTTATTTAGAATTTAATATTTTTGTTTTATTTTTTAATCATTTTCTAAATATATATTTTTTCCTTTGAAAGATGTCAAAGATCCCGTTAAATAAATTGGAAATCATGTAGCCAATTCACATAATACGACGGCTCTATTTCTTATTTCATAAAATGTTTTGTATTTGTGCATTCTTTTATTTGAAAATCGTAAAAAAATGTAATAGAACTTGGATTAAGCAAAATTTTATTATACAGAATTTAACAACAATATACAAATAATTTTTTTTTTTTTAATATATTTATTTAATCTTTTCATATTTAAGTTTATCAATTTTCATATTATTATTTTTTACATAATTTCTCACAATAAATAATTTTATTAAAAATCGTTTAAGTGGCGTGTACATCGTACTAGATAATTATAGTTACCAATCATTCTAACACGTTCAACGCAATTAATTCAGACCTATCTGTCATCACTTGATACCTTGAATAAGTGAGAGACTTACCGTAATTGATAATCCTGTTTCCGTAAGTATTATACTCTAATCATTAGCGTGATAGAGTGGTTAAATCATGCTAAGATACTCCCTGAAGATTTCCCTGCTGCGTCTTTTGACTCGTTTCGCTGAAAACCGTTATATATTCTGATAGTTTTCCAAAGCCATTCAGAATTTAAATATCTCTTCGAATAAATCATCTACGCACGGTTAATATAAGAAATAGTTATAGTATATCTCGGTTGTACTTGCCATATCTGTTGAGAATATAATTAAAAATGTAAACACACGCAAAGAGTAAACAGTTAGCAAACCGTTAGCACGTAATGATCATTGTTGATCAAAGGTTCGATTCCAGTTGGGATCGAAGGTGTTCAACCATATTACGACGGTTATTACTTTGTTCTTGTAAAG
>CAJVPP010003571.1:0-11288 GCA_910592005.1 Funneliformis mosseae | reverse complement strand
AAGTTTTATTTGTAAAAATGATACATAATTTAATAAATAATTTAAATAACTAAAGTAATCTATCTAAAATTATTATACTAGTCAAATTTCACCTATATAAATAATAAAAATTACCTTAGCTTTATCGTCTTGTGAAATTAGAACAATATCTTGTAAAAAGGCAGATGCAAATAATTTCATATCTTTGACTGAAGCTAGATAATAATGTTCATTAATATAATCACATATTTTATTTTTCTAATAGCTGCTAAATGTATTTGTACATGATGATGATGCTAATGTACTTCCATTGTTGCTGGATGCTAAGATTGTATATAATTTTGTATTATAGATTTTGATATATATACATTCTAATTGTCTTCCATTACTTCTCAGAAATGCTTGATCGTTTAAATCTTAATTACCTCCTTACATTATTTGTGATCTGTTATACCAAATTCAATGCAACTATGCATCCTTTTCAAAATATTAGGATCATTCATTAAATATGATGGACAACCTGGTATATTATAAACTTTTATAATATTCTCTTTTTCTAGCTTCTCCTTTTTCTTTTCTTGAGATCATTTTTAAGTAGTCATATTATTTTTTAATTATTTAAGCCTTTTCTTCTTAATAATTATGGTCTCTTCTAATACTTTGATTTTTAAAGAAAATTATGAACGGATTTTTGATGACGTTGTTATTTGTAATAATTTAATATACTTATACACTTCAGCTTTAGCTTTTTGAATGATATTATATGATTAATTTTGTGTTAATGTATTAGGTAAAAATTGAATATTATTAGGAGGATTAGGAAGAATATCTGAAAATATTGGTAAAGGTTTAGTTGTAGATTTTTGTTATGAAGAAGGTGAAATAAAAGTGAAGAAGAAAGGTTGAACAGGTGTTTTTAGTAAGTTATAAATAAGATTAAAAATATAATCCTTATTCTCTTTTTTAATTTCTCGCTAACTACTTTGTACTTAAAGTTTAAATTTTTTTTTATTTGATACAATATTATGACTTTCTACTATTTTAGAGAATGCATAGGCATTTATATATTGTTTATAAGTATTTTGAGAGTTTAAAATAAGGTAATTTTTAAAATATTTTTGTTTGCAAAAATAAGTTATTTCATTGTTAACAATTTCAACATCAAATAATTTTTTACATTTTTAAGTGTAAAAGTAAAAAGTAAGAGAATTTTTTTTGAACACTTTTTTAGAACACTTTTTTAAAAAAAATTGTATTAGCATCATTATAATACTGTCGCCAATATAATACTTTATTACTTTATGCAATATATGCAATATATGCAGTCACATAATCATAGTATAATTGGATAATAGATTTAGAATTTGTATAACTGTCATCAACTGGTACCTTCTCACCTATTTGTCTAAAAAAGGATTTGTGTAATTATCATCAACTAGCATCCTTTTCTCTTTTTAAATAATATCATTTCTGACCCTTTTCTAACCAAAGAGAAAGACACAATTATCCATGTATAACATTACCTATCAATTCAGTCAGAGTGTTACAGGACGCTTATTATTCCTTACACTAGATGTAATTATTTTGATTATTCTGCTCTTATACTATTGTTAAGCCTAAATACTACATCATTAGGATAATAAAGCTTATTTGCTAATAGGAAGTTTAATGTGTAAACTATGAAAGAAATAAACATGAATTTATTTAAGTTGAAAGATCAAGTTCTTTTTATTGATGATTTATATTTTAAGAAAATAGATATTAGTAAAGATATAATTTTATATTGTTAAGATTATATTTTATTAATTGTATGATAGAAATTTATTAGTTTATCAAGATGATAATACAGGATATTTATATAAAATACAATTATAAGATAAAGATAATAAATATAATAAAAAAAATAAATATAACTATAAAAGTAAATATAATAATGATAAATGTAATAATAAATATAATAAATATTATAATGATAACTGTGATAGCAGTAAAATTAATGAAAATGATGATCACAATTTTTTTAGTGATCATTGATGATATTAATTAGCACAGTCATTTAGTAATGTAAATAGATTATCACTAACACTATATAAATAACAATAAAGACATAGTTTTTGTGTTATTAAATTACCTAAAATATATTTTTTATATTCAAAGTATTCACAAATTTCATGAAAGATAATGGTATACTTTTTACACTTTATACTTCAAGAATTAGCTTTATCAATATTAACATCTTCTTATTAATATTCAACTAAATCCTTTTCTAATTTAACAATTCTTTCTTTTGACCAAACTTCAATAAATAAATAAGAATACCTTAAATCACAATTTACTAAAGCCAACTTGCTTCGATTTTATACAGATGGCTCTCTTACATCCTTAGGATCTTTTAATTGTTAGATATAAATTGTATGGTCACAAACTGATTAGAATTGATCCTTACTCTCCTTTAATACTATGCTTGTATTACACTCTCCTTTCTCTATATTAGTAGAAATAGTTACTATTTTCACTGCTATATATACATCACCACCTAATGCTAAAATTGAAATCTGTATCGATTCACAAGCTGCAATCATATCATATAACAAGATTACCACATTTTGTAAGGTATTTCCTTCCTTTAATTCTACATTCAAAATTTCATACTTTCATATTTGGATAACTATGTTGCATATCATAGCTACTCACAACATTAAATTAATACTCACTAAAGTTAAAGCTTATGAGAATGATCAATTCAACAATTAAATTGACCTCGTAGTAAAACAAGTTACTAGTGCTCCTTTATATATCAATAATGATCACCTTAAATCTAAATATGTTATATATTTAACAATACACTAATTATTACTCTGTCTCATTTATTTATTAAAAACTTACAACAAGCCTCTTGAACTGAAACTTTTCTGACTCTTTCACATTTTGCTAAATATAGCAAGTTTTACATTGATTGGCAAACTTTATTTTATGTTTTTAATGACTCAGAAAATGCTAAGGTTACTTCATTTGACATATGCTAAAGAAAACAATTCAAATTTAAATTAATCTTACAATTACTTCCCACTTTAATAATCATGAATACTCATTATCTATAGACCTATATCTCAAATAACTGCTTCTATTGTCATTTCACAACTGAGAACTTTGATCATATCTAAAGCTCTGAACGATTCAGATTAATCCAAAGATTTTTTAGATCATTTCAGTTTTGATCAGTTTCAGATTGCATAAAAATTAATCCAAAAATTTTCGATTCAGTTCAAATTTTTTTTAGATTATAATTCTAATTCGAACTGAAAAAAATCTGAACTGAACTGATAATTTTAGATTAATCTGAAAGTTCAGTTTGATTATATGCAAAACTCTTAGAGAATCGCAATTTTTTGCAGTTTTTCTTTGAATTTCGCAAAAAAATTGCAAAAATTTTGGAGAATCGCAATTTTTTGTGATTTCTCTTAGAATTTTACAAAATTATTGCGAAACTCTTAGAAAGTTGCAAAAAATTGTGATTCCTCTTCGAATTTCACAAAAAAATTGTGAAACCCTTAGAGAATCGCAATTTTTGTGATTTTTAGTATTTCGCAAAAATATTGCAAAATTCTTAGAAAGTCACAAAAAATTGCGATTTCTCTTCAAAATTTACGAACCTCGAAGAGAAATTCACGATTTTTTTGCGATTCTCCTAGAGTTTCGCATATAAATTGCAGATTTTTTATATAATCAAACTGTAATTTTAGATTAATCTAAAAATTCCAGTTCAGTTCAGATTTTACCAGTTTGCAGTTCAGTTCAGATTCAGATTGGCATTTTTAAGATTAATAATCTGAACTGAATTGAACTAAAATTTTCAGTTCAGATACAGATTGGCATTTAATCAGAACCAAACTGAATTGTTCAGAACTTTAATTATATCTGAATTTGTCAATAATGTCATTCCTCTCAGTAACATCATTCAGGAAAACAAACAGTTATTTATGTCTTAATTAAAAGACCTTAATCGACCTAATAATGATATATCAATTATTTATATGAATCAATCTCCAATATGAGATTGCAGCTTAACTAACAATAATTTATATTTCCTCAACCTATTAAAAGGAATAATTCCTTTATCTTTCTCTTTATTAATCAATGTCATTACAAAGAACAAACAAATCACTTTTAGTTTATTATCATCTCTATTTGATAATATATTTTTCTCTGTTCATAATATATAACTAAAAAAATGTGAATCATTATAATTATGGAAAACTTCAAATAATATCAAAGATAATTTTATTATAGTTTAGGTATCTTCAGTTTTTTTCATATAATACAAACACCTTTAATTAATTCTTTATCCTTTATAGTAGTTATTGCCTATAGTATTCACTGGTCGAATTTCTGATATAACAGTAATCATGTCTTTCTTTTAGACATTTAATATCTATATTTTAGTTTAAATCAGTTTTCTTTTCTTTTCTGATATATAGTTTAATTCAGTAAAATGCAAAGTTTGTATTGATAAAGTAGTTTAGTTTACTAGATTAGTTTATAGATATTTTTGTATTTTCTGTATTATTTTATTTTTCTTATAAATTCATAATATTAATAAAGATCATGTGAGACTGTTGCACTTATAAAAAAAATTATTTTTGCACATCTAGGATCCAAAAATTTCCTCCTTTTCTCCAAAATCACAAAAAATGGAAAAAGAAAAAAATCAAAATTTTTCACAAAATAACAACTGCAACTTGAGAAGCCACCTTAATTTACCAACAAATAAAAAAAAAAAACCACTATAGAATTAACTATAACCTTCAAGTCTACTCTAGCAAATGAAACTATAGTTAAACCTTTAAAATTTGTAACTTTTACCAATATTTTCTCAGCTAGTAATATGAATGTTAATCAATAAATAAAGTCTGTTCTCTCTGAAGCTAAAACATTTAAATATGACACATTTTACTATGCTCTTAAATAATAATGACAACAAAATAGTACTAACTCTTACTCTTATCTTTGATACCTCTTTAACTGAAGTACTAAAGGATAGTAAAACATTAACCCCCTACTAATGATAATGTTATAGATGAAGACTAAGTATATGATGCTTCTGAAAATTTACTTAGGCTAAAAACTCTTCTACCAATATTTTATCCTTTAAATGTGTTTACGACGCTTTAATCTTTTACAATTACTACACTGTAAAAACTTTCCTTTCAGGAAAATCTAACAAAAAAAAATTAATAAAACATGTGACATGTTCAATATAGTAGAATTCTCTTCATTTATTAGTGCTTCAATCAAATAAAACCTAACTAATTAAATACTTAAAATTATTAGAATTGGTTTCTCTTCTCATGTATATGTCAACAAAACCTCTTGAATAACCTTTTCCTTTAAATTTAACCTTAATCTGTCGATCAAATAACTGAGATCCTGATTTTCACTTCTGAGCATGTAATTCAATCAACATTCTTCAAATTTAACATGATTATCTGTTATTCAATAATCACTAAAAATCTCTGGTAATAAGTCACAATCTCATTCATTAAAATACTAATATGATTACCCTTATCTCAATTAAAAGCCATTTTATTTTAAAAGATTTTGTTTGTATTCACCTCTATTTAGCCTCTAAGGATGAAGTCAAACTTCATTCAACATATATTCTTAAATTCACAAACTTATCACATGATACTACAGGTAGAAAATTAGAATCTATTGCTAAAGCTATCAATGTAATGATATAGATCATCCTTAAAGCTTATTTTAATTACTATAATTTATAATATACTTTCTTGCATTTTAACTTGATTGAAGACTTCAACGTAGCTAAAAATAGAAATACTATTATTCTTAATAATAGAAGACTTATTTAGACTATTTTAGATACTAAACTCTATGTATACTACTCAATTCCTAGACATTATTTCTACTCTTGCAGGAAAAAATGATCTGCTTTACAGAATCGTTGAATTCAAAATTTGTATCAAAAATTCAAATCAGCGTAATTTAAAAATTATTCTGCACCTGTATTATGATAGAAAATTGCTTTTATTTATGGTAAGAATACGATGTTTGATCTGAAAAATTTACAATCCTTTATTAATAGAACCAAATCCTCATAGTCTCCAAAATAACCTAGCAAATCCCAGTTAATAACAAAACCCCACTTAAAAACTTATCTTTAAATGAATTCATATATGCAAAGAAAATCTAATCATAATAAATAGAGGAAATGATGTCCCTCATAGATTACTTAAAACTCTAGCATATGAAATTACAATATACAAAGTAACTTGAACAAATTAGATACAATTACAATTATATTAGCCGATTTATATAATGATCTTACATTCTTCATGCATTATTTAGATAAATTAGAATAACATTTTAATATCTTCATGCTTACCTTAAAGAAGGTTACAGAACTGAATAAAGTAGCTAAAGCAGAAAAAGTTATGAATATTAACTCTAAATATGAACTAGAGGTAGATGTATCTAATTCGCTTGTTACAGAATAAGAAACAACTTGATTTTGTCTATCAAAAATACAAAAAATTATGTAAGAATAACAAAAATAATATCAAAAAGCTTAACGTCACATTATATACTATTGCTAGCATCTAACATGTTATATATGATCAGACATATCCTATTCATATAGTACCTATTCCATAATTAAATCTTTCAGGAGTTACCTACACTTTAGAGGATGGTTCAGAAGTCCTAACCCTCAATTTATTCTTTAAATATCATGACTGCATAAACTCAATATCATACACAAAATATATCACATTCTTTTAACATTGTTATTTATAATGTATACTCTTTTATTCAGCCCTATAAATAAAACATCCTTTTTAATCTTTATAACCTACATAATCTAGACATCATTACCCTTCAAAAAACTAATTTTAAATATACTTTACATAATTATTCACTAAAATCAATTTGTGTGAATACTTTTATCACTTTTTTCAATACTGACCTATCTTCTCAAAGTATGAGTTTTAACGTTAGATTTCTTGTTAAAAAATATTTTACTAATCACATATTTCACTATTTCTCATTTTATCATCATATTTTTCTCTAGATTTTCAATTTAAAAATAAAATAAAACTTCACATTATTAGCATTTATATTTTTAGTTCTGATATTTCACTCAAAAAAAATAATCAAAAAAATATTGACCTTATCAAAGATGCCAATCAAAAAAATACACTAGTAATTTTATTCAGTAATTTCAATACAAATCTGTTAAGAACTTATAATCTATAGTTATCAATAAAATTCTTAAATACTCTTTCAAACTTGCATTTTATTAACAATTTTGAACTTAATCAAATAATACAAATCCTTTGATACATTTATCACATTTGTTAATAATTTAGCCAAATCTAGAGTTTTGGACAAGTTGAGTTAACTCACGAGTCAGATAAGCTAAGTCAAGTTCAAATCAAGTTGAGTTTATATTTTTTTGACTCAATGATTTGTAAGTCAAGCCAAATTCAAGTTAAGTTAAATATTTAACTCAACTCGATTTAAACTCGACTTGATTTGAGTTGACTCAAGTTGACTTCAGTTGACTTGAATGATAAAAAAATCGTTTAAGAAAAATAATAAGGAATCGTTTGACTTGAACGATTAAAAAATCATTCAAGAAGAACGATAAGAAAATGTTCGACTTGAACGATAAAAAAATCATTTAAGAAGAATAATAAGGAATCATTTGACTTGAACAATAAAAAAATCGTTCAAGAAGAATGATAAAGAATCGTTCGATTTAAACGATAAAAAAATCATTTAAGAAGAACGATGATCTGAATCATTCTTTTCATTTTTCTTTTATTATTTTTTTTCAAAATCGAATCAAGTTAAAATTGAGTCAAGTCAAATTGAGTCAAGTTTAAAATTTATATAACTCGAATTAAATCAAATTGAAAGATTTTATAAATAAATTTGACTCAACTTGACTCGAAAAAATGAGTCGAATAGAGTTGGTCTTTAAACTCGATTCAACTCAAATTATTCGGAACTCTAATCAGATTAACCATCAATTATGTATTCATACACTCTTCACTTATTTCTGATCTTATTGACTAAAGAGTAGTAAAAGTTGATAGTGATCTCTCTGATCATATTATTATCAAAATAACACTTGCATTATCTTTAATCAGTCTTACATTCATTTAGAATTTAGCAGTAAAAAACTTGTCTTTAACTATCACGATATGAATAAAGAAAACTAGATTATCTTTAGTACTTTAGTTAACTATCATTGTAAACACTCAAGGCTTAACACTCTAAATCTAAATTATATTAGTAATATTTATTACATTAATTTTTACTATAATCTTCTTCAAAAATTAATAGTAGATGCTGCTATTAAAACTATTTCAAACAGACATACTGTTTATCATTCCAGAGATTTACATCTAAAACTTCTCAAAATAATTTACAAACGCATCAAACTCATTCAGCGTCTAGACAAAATTATTAAAGGTAATATTTTTTCAGGAATTACTAATAACAATTGCACTTCTTTATATAAAAAATAGCTTATTTTACCAGAGAATATGATATTTATTATCTAATAAAATTAGAATTACAATACAAGAGTTCACTATGCTTAAGTCTTCATTAATAGATATTTATAAAGTTTTATTAGCTACAGCTAAGATTCAAATTTAAAGTCATATAGGATATTATAAATAAGTGATGTTTTAACTTAATGAACAATCAAAAGGTGATATTTGACTTTCTTTTAAACAGATCTCACTCTACTATTATCCTTAATCATTATTTAAATAACAATAGCCTTGATCACAACTGTTAACATATCCACTTGATGTCTAATGAGAAACTGCCAGATATTTTCAAAATATAGTAGGCTCAAGATATTCTAATCTATTGCTTTCTAAATAATAGGAATATATCAACAATCCTAATAGTTTTATTGATTCTGAAATTTATAATAATCTCATGTAGCCTCTCTCAAAAGTAGAGTAAAATGAAGTTCATAAGACACTCCCTAATGATAAAGCTTTAGGACCATCAAAAATTTCCAATAAAATGTTGAAACATTATAGATCCTTTTCTGCTAAATGCTTTTAGATTATTATATGTAAATGTTTAATACTTAATTTATTTTTGTATAGATAGAATCTCGCCTTCGTATATCCTATTCTAAAATTAAAACCTTGAGAATTTAACCACACTAATATAAGACCTATCATGCTTTTAAAGTGTTCACGTAAAATTCTTACTAAACTAATCAATAGTAAACTCCTAAATATATTATCCAAATATAACATCCTTAAAGAAATAACTTCACATATTTACCTTGTCATAGCACATTTGAACCAATTCACATTTTTGACAACATTAAATACGATATTTTTTTTTACAAAAATAACTTGTGAATCCTATTTCAAGATATGTTAAAAGCATATAATTACATTAATATTACTATGTTAATTCAGGTTTTAGGTCATTTTCAAATTCTTGCATTATTTGTTAGATTTGTAATATCTATTTTTATGTCTTATTACAACTAAGTTTTTACAGCTTACAGTAACATTGATCAATACTTAATCCTATCAGGTATAGATCAAAAAGAATTTATCTTACCAATTTGTAATACATCTATTATGACCTCTTTTATGCTTCGTTCAAAATTTGTCTTTTAGTTACAAATAATATATATTTTGGAAAGAAGACTTTACTAAATGTAATACATAATATTTTTCTAATCATGTTTCTACCTTAGCATATATTGATAATACACTTTGGATAGCAGACTTCAGAGCTAATTTATAAAATATTATGATAATAACAGATCATTTTATTCCTTAAATAATATCTAAGTCAATTAGGTTAAGTCAATCTTAATGATCAATAGTAAAGATTCAAGCTTAGTGAATTTCAAATTCAATGTAAAGATATCTGACTTCTGTCTCTAGCTTATAAAAAATCAACTAGATATCTTAGTATTTGAGTTTTTCTATTTAATAATAACCAATTCATTCTCAATCAGGTCACAGACAAAATCAAAAAAACAAAGATCATTTTTGACAAGAAAAAAGTCATTGTAAAATAAATGATAATTGTCTTTAATATAGTTATTATATCACATATTCTTTACAAAACTAAACTTACATTCTTGCCTCAAAAATTTTGTAACAATTTTATAATCTCATTCAGAACCTTTTTCAAAAGAAAACTAAATCTTTTCATATTCGTGCTATCCTCTTTTATTCATTCAACATTCAGCTATAACATATCACATTTATATAACAAGCAAATGCTTGCAAAATCATCAGACCTACTTAAAATGATTAATAACATTTTATTACTTGGTTCAATGTTAAGATTAAAAAATTTTCAACTTCAATTATTAGAATAGCTATCTTTATTACTACTTACAGACTGGCTTTATGATGATATTTAACCTTAAAAAAAACTGGTGATCAGCCTTTTTATCAGCTGCTAAAAGAGATGGTCTTAACTTTAGACAATGTCTGAATAATAATTACATATTTAGACAAATTGAAGGTAGTTCATTACCTATTTCAGCAGTTCTTCTCCTAGAAAATATATCAGAAAAATATTCAAAAACTTAGAATATTTTTGATTATGTATATTGATTAACTTATCAGATGGAATTAATCTACTCACAGCTTTTGACCTGAACATGATATTTGATATTATATTGTATAATACTAAATAGTTTTTAAAATTGGAATCCTCTTATTATATAATAACACTTTAAGACTTATAAATCAAAGATGCTTACTTCATAGATCAATTATTAAAGTACAATCAAAATCAGTCAATTTTATTGTATTAAAAATGAATCTATCCTTTATTATTATTTGGTTTAATCAATACATGACCTATATTATTGGCAAAGTTATCAAAGTTAAAGGAGCTACAATTCATACATAACACTATTTAAATAGACAATCTGATTGTTATAGATCACTACTATATCTGTACAATAGATACTTCTTGTTTAATACTTCTACCTTTATCCTTTACAAATAACAACAACTTTAGGAATTAAATAGTAAGCATATAAGTTGATATATAATGCAGTTCAGATAAGTCATCTATTATCAAATTTGATTAGATCGCTATTTTTTACTACTTTAAAGTCTTTTTTAGATCAAATATACATAAATGTATATTGTAAGTTTCTGTAATTTAACTTAGCTTTAAGGATTACTCAAGTTGTTATATTAATAGTTTTACCAATAAGTTCTAGTTCTCTACTCATAGTATCTTTCAGAAGATTTGTGAGCTTTAGAGTAAAT